>QKMX01344252.1:39635-50648 GCA_003401595.1 Venustaconcha ellipsiformis | reverse complement strand
AATCAAAGTAAGATGGAAGTGCCTATTAGGGGCCACAATGAATCAAAGTAAGATGAAAGTGTCTATTAGGGGTCACAATGAATCAAAGTAAGATGGAAATCCTATTAGGGGTCATAGCTTAGCAAAGTAAGATGTACATTAGCAAAGCTTGTACTTTAGTAGTAAGAAACATCATAAGAATTTCAGTTCTCAAATTCTTGTATTGAATGCAAAAGCTTGTTTAACCCTTCACTTGTCTACTTTCCTAGTGATTCTTATAGTGTCCAGGGAAATATTGAAACATTTTAAATTAATTTTTTTCTGATGTAAAACTTGAATAACAACCCTTCCACCACTGAAATCAATACAACAACTCTGATGAATAAAAATCTTACTTTTTATATCAGTGTAAAATCATTTTTCGACATAAAAACAGAAGGACATTTGAAGGGACATGCAGACAAACCCTTGACCTGTTTTCATATTTATTTTTATTCTGACAATACTAAAACATATCTGGTGAGTAGTTTGAAGTGCTTACATGTGCCAAAATGATCATCTCTCCTTTAATCCGCATTATGTTGCTAATGTTCAATTGATGCATTAACTTCAAAGGAGTAGCTTACTGTATTTTGAGAAGTTCTTCAAGGGGTAGAAAAATAATTTGCAATTGCTTTTAAAATCAGCTGTCTGTACAAACATTTAGCAATATGTTCATTCTTAAAAAAGCAGGCATAAATATATGTCACCCTGGTAAATTAAAGTGAAGGTTATCTGCACTTGACTGGCAAAAAAAACTTTGAGCAAGCCAGAGACTAAGAGTGATAATTGTATATCAATAAAAATAAATGTTTAGCCATTAAAGACAGAAAATGATATTAACATAATTGTTGCTTACATATCTGACAAAAATAAACTTCTTTTACACAACACAAACCCTTCTTTACAAGAAATAGATTGAATATTCTTGAAAACTTTAATGTCAACTGAGCCAGTTGTTGGAATGGTTAGTATCCCAGAATCAAATTATAAATATTCATTTTGATACAAGCAAATATTGCAAAAAGGTTTATATTTGGTTCACTAAGTAGATATTAATTAGTAAATTTGATGACCTAAATTTAAACATAAGTGCAAACTTTATGTTCTGCAACTTGCAAGTAGTCAAACACAATATGAATTGTATTTCTTTTACAACAGTCATTTGGAGTTCATTTCTTCCCAATGTGCTACTTTCTAAGAATATTTATATGATCAATCATTATTTCCTCATACAATATTTCTTTTTATTTCTTAAATGATGTGTTATATCTCTGAGATAATAAAACTGTACAGAAATTCTTGAACTCTACAAAAATGTTTTGAAAAGCATCTTTAAATAATACATTTTCAAATTACAGTACCAGTATTATATTACCAACCAATGAAAACAACATATTGTGAGCTACACCACTATAGTAATTTCTTTTATCTCCAATCACTCTTAATTTAGCACTCTCTTAAATTTCTTTACCAACAGTAGTTATGAAAATCTGAAATTCCTGACAAGTTGTTATGTGGGTTTCCGGTGAGTTGTTTAATCTATATATTTCGAAAATAAATTTTTGGAGTAATAATTTCACAGCTCTGTTTGAAAACATTTGATATAAAATTTTATTTATACATGTACATGCATGTTCTGAAGATATTACTTTTTGTAAGGTAAATATCAGCCATAAATCTTAGCTGACATAAGTGATGATGGAATCAAAAAACAAAACACAAATGGCCCATATCTTTTGGACTAGATATCAACTATAGCATAATCCTTCATTACATAACTCACCTCTACTTAAAGCAGTAATTCCAGTAGCCATTGCAAACATCAAAGATCATGCCGAAAATAAGTTCAAACTAAAGTGAACCTGGCAGCATAAAGTTGTCCCCATTTCTAGCAAAAAATTTCCGCAATTTCATTTTTCTCTGTATATTTTAAACTTCTAATCTTTATAAAAAGTTCAATGTTAATTTATAATTGGCTACCTGTCTACCTACTTATCTACCACTATCTAAAGGGCACAAAAAAATGGTTGGGCATGGAAGAGATATCCTGCTTATGAAAATGATTGTGCACAAGTCCTCTATGTATTACCAGTAGGTAGATGCATGTCCTCAGTACTGGATTACATGCTCACAGTAAAAAATCAATATCAAAGCAACCATGAGCTGTCCAATGCAATAGACTGCACAGATATATGATTAAAGTATACAGGAAGAAATGAATGTCGATCTTATGCTTATGAAGGTACAAGGGTAATGAATGCTAGGATCACGAATGTTTGATTGTAAAAATTGCCTTAAGAAACGGAGCAAAATTAGGTATGAATTCATGCTAAAAGATGGTCAAGGGATATTGCATCTGAAAAAAAAAGAACCTAATGAAAAAGTGCAAAAGCAAGGAGAAAGCAAAAGAATATTTAAAAGCCAAGTCAGTGATAAAGTGTTCTCAAGAGAAAGAACATTACACAGGGAAACAAAGGAACAAACATTAGAATTTAACACCATCCAATGCTACGAAAGTAACACAAAGCTACATCTTGGAAACACCACAAATGATGAAATCACAAAAGTGAGCATGCAGACATTTCAAGAAAGCAGCAATTCTTTATCAATCCATGGATAGAAAACAGCATTTCTTCATCAATCCATGGGTATTTTAGCTCATTCAAGTTAAAGATATTTGTTACCTTTTAAACATTTAGGCTCTGATATTTACATTATATTCTTTGTATGCAATTTACTTTAAAGAACAGGTATCCATACAATCTGAATAGTTTAAATGTTTGCAATTGAGACACCTAAACAAATAGTTGTGCTCTACTTAGTAGCAGACAGTCACGATATCATATTTTGTAAAATTGGACAAATATAGGCCCAATTCATCACTATTCACCAATACAGTTTTTACATTTGCAAATGTTTATGTTTGTTTGTTCAAGTTGGGTGTTATATTATTACTTTATTTTTGGGGCAAGCGAGAGAAGATGAATGATGTTCTGTAATTTGGACATGGTGAGTTACTTAACACTTTTTAAGAGTACATACATACCTCATATTAATATAGTTGGACTCATGTGCTAATATTGACTTTCAAGAATATGTGCATATTCCAGGCATGTAGATCTCTTTCACAAATTCATTAAATGTTGCTAGAAAACACAACAACTATATTACAAAGTGCCTAAGTCATGTTATTTTCAGACGGAGCCTTAAAAAAGAAGCGCATTTTTGTCTTAAATGCAAAATTATTTATACAATAAGAACATGTCTCAAAAATGTGTCATTAGTTGTAATCATATACAATTATTTTTTTTCAAAGAAACAAAATCAGCTTGTACTTTCTTTCATTTTTAATCATGGGTAGATAACTATTTATTTTTAACAATTTCAAAATGGACCTGTCATGATCAGAAATGGCCATATAATATAAATACATTTTGAGGACAATAAAAGAAATTTGCATAACAAAATTATACTCTAAATGGAAAGGCATCTGCAACATTTTGCACCCTTTAATAAGAAAACACTTATTTCCAGTGATAAAATTATATTTTTTCTTTCCTTGCCAAATTTGCTATTTGCACATTATACACTCATCCTATGTTTAATAGTTCTTTATGCAGGCACTTAACACAGTAAATTTAATAAGCAAAAAAACATCCTTTTTCATCAGTCTTAATATGATTTTGACATCTGACCTTTATACTTCACACTCTATAGGTTTCTTCATTATCTAGGAACAAATCATTCAGTCTGGTCAATGAACCAACTCAATGATCAAGGTTATTCTGCAAAACCCACTTTTCATTGATACCTTTGACATTTTGATCCCAGAATCAAAAGACCTGTTCCAAAACTTAAGTGCATGCCCTCCACAAACTCTAAAAGAATATAGTTATCTTGCAAAAACTTTCTTCCGTCATCCACTGACCTTAACCTTTGACCTTTTAACCTAAATATCAATAGGCTTCTTCATTGCCCTAGATTCAAGTCATATACAAAGCTTGGTCCATATCTGTGATGTAGAATTAATGTTATCATGTAGAAACTAGTTCCTTTTGGTGACCTTGACCTGAAATATTTTCACCCCTAAATCCAAGACATGATCCTTATCCCAAGGACAAGCTACCTACAAAGTTTGGTATACATATGATAGAGTAGCAATAAACAATTTCAGCCACCATCCATGCGCCTGCATACACAAAGTTGATGTTCCACTTGGGGTAGCAGAGTTGGACATAGATTCATGATACCTTTGCAAATAATGATGGAGATACATTGGGACAACTTATCCATTCCTTTAGTACCCACAAAAATGACATGGCCAATTGTTTGACAACCTTTTTGGCTACCTGATGAAGAAGTAATATCATTTTACAAAAAAAAACATTTCTCTTTTTGCAGAATCTGTGACCTTGACTTTTGACCTTATAATCCTAAAACCAATAGTACTCTTCCTTACCTAAAATAAAAGCCACACACAAAGTTTGGTAAGTGTAGATGGTGGGACAACTTGAGTTATGGAGCAGAAACCATTACTTTCAGTCAATTACCTTGACTTTGAGTTTTTGACTCCCAAATCAACAAGGTTCTTAAACCCAATGGCAAACCATCCACAAAGGATGACAACTGTTGGATGGTGAAAACTCTAGTTAATGTGCAGAAAGAAAACATGTAACAGACAGATGGATGCACATCACAACATAACACTGTAAAGTTTTGGAAAATCATTTTTTAAAAAAATGTTCAAAAGCTTGGTTTGGGGTGGGGGTGGGGCAAAACTGACCTCCTTTTTTGTTTCTGGAGTTGGCCATTTAACTGCTGTGTATGCAATGTAGATATAATAAAATTAAATTTGTGTAGTCAATATATTAATTACATTTGATAGGCTTGATATGCTCATCAGGGGTTTCATTAAGAAATAAAGTAGCTGGTGAAGTTGATGGTAAAGCAGATAAGAGTCAAAAAGCTTGCTGGCAGAGAATACAAATGGCTTTGTACGAAGTACCCCACCCTCTGCCCATAAGTTGAAATGGCATTTGTGTCTCAACGAAGTTAAACCGTCTTTCTGTAATTGGGAAATATGAAATCTGTTTGAAAATAGTTAAATTGTATTATACAATTTTTTATTAACTTTGTATTGACAATTCATGGGGCAGGGGTGCTTATGGGTTCCATCCTAATATTAGGAAAAAATAATAACTGTGCAGATACATCTAATACTGATAATAAACCACTGCAATATGTTCATAGTTATTTGACTTAAGTAAATATCTCCTTTTCTTATCTGATAAAAAGGTGGCAGAATTTATACCTGCAAATTGGGAAAGTATTTTAAATGAATACAGGTGGCTATACTATATCACACCTGAGGTATATTTATGGATTTTATCCATCAAGCAATTGTTAAGGTTAATAGTTTCTATCTGGATTTCTTTCAATTGCTGTTTTATTTTTTGTTTTCTTCACAATGTTTTCTCCATTATTCATTTATGGTATGACATAATAAATACACAAATTTTCAAAGGAATTTTCAGTGTCCAATATTTCATGTTATTTGCTGAATCAATTAAAAAATGTCTATTGTCTCTTTCTCACTTTAATCTACATTTTCAAGTGCATTTATTAATTTTATTCTTGCACAATTTTGTTTTATTTCATTGTTCATTAATGTCTTGTTCACTGTTCGTCAATAGGGTGTCACAAAAAAATACAAGCAGTTTTTAATGTCTACCTTTCATTTTATTTGCCATTCCATATACCAAAAACTGAACTCCTATGTCATTGTTTTTCTAGATCTAATCAACTGGAGGTTTGAGACAACCTATGATGTCATTACTATCATAAATGGTAACACCCATCCATGGAATACCCCTTATACTTTGAGCATGCACAAGCTGGTTGCCAGAATTTGGAAAATGCAAGAGATCAGAAGCAAAAGCCACTGTCATGAGCGCCACCTCCTGTCCTTCTTGTATTAGTTCATTTCAAGGTTAAACCAACCTTTACATTAAAGTAGCTAGTGAATATTGAAACATACTGTAGATACCTGTGTCTACCTGACACCCAAGTAAATAAATAAAAAATAGACAAATAGCACAAACTGTGATCTGCTGGAAAAGCAGCAGATTGAGGTCTACATTGTTTGCAAATGAATATGCATTGTACATAAACAAATATGGTTCATCTCCTTGCTGTTATCATTCTTTTCAACAAAAACTAAATGATGCTTCTCTTCTCATTCTACCACATAGTGAACGTATTTATCAATAAAAGAAATAATCCAACACTCATGATATTAATGCAGTAGTCTCTGCATTGAGAGACTCCTCTAGAGAGAAGCCATCACATGATCAGAGTATTCACCTTGTCACATGCCAAAACTAATTCTACCATTATGTTCCCACCATGAGAGTTCACCCCTTATCTCTGGCCAGCTTTTAAGTACAAAAAGCATGCACTTATAAGTGGGCAACTACAGTATCAAATTCCATTAAACCTGTATGCATGGATCAGGTGGGACATTGTTTTTCTTAAATACAGCAACATTTCATGATCTGTGTTTTACATCACCAATCACTGATTTTTATCTATCTCAAATCTCATTCTACTTAATGGCAAAAATTTGGCAAGCAACATATGCATACCAGCACACTTCTGAGAAAAAAATACTTATCTTTCATAGAATTATATGATGAAATGTAGTTAAGAATAACAGTAAATTAGCTCTAGCTAGATAACAACAGAATAAATACCCCTTTTTTTATAGGAACCACAGATTTACCACACATATCAATGTCTATAACCCTACAATTTCTCTAATGGCATTTTTATTGTTGATATACATATTAATTTGTTTTAACATTTAATTCCAAACCTGTGTGCACTATCTCACAATGTTTTAATTAAGGAACAAAAATCTTCCTGAATCTACCAATTCTGACTTCCATTATTCCCTTTAAAAAATGGTGTTTGTGTTGTTTTTTTCATCTAGCCCCTTTATCGAAGTCATTCAATATGATAATTTCCACCTCATTTCAAAAAGTAGGTATAACCATTCTAAACTGTAGCTTTTAACAACTTTCATAACTTTCAAAATCAACAATGTAGAGACAATGAAAAACAAAGTTGAACATAATCATATCTAAGTGAAGTTAAAATATGGGATTTATGCAGGTATTTACGACAAAAACCCCATTTTTAGCAAGCAATTGGCAAGGAAAGTCATCATTCTAAAACTCTGTGTATAACATGTGCTTTTCATCTTCAATTACAAAAATAAATCAGCAGCCTCAAAGCTCAGCATAAAACAAATTCATGCAACAAATAGTTGAAGATTTCCACTTAGTGACCCTCCTACATCCTGCCATACTTGTTATTTATATGAAAACTCTCTAGCAGTAGACATTTGCCAGGTCAGGTGAGGTTTACACAAAGAGATTTGTAATATTACATAAATCTAACCAAACTATAAATACATGTTTACAGCTTCCTCTGCATTCTTTTCCATGAATTTCTTCAGGCTGCATTTATAGACAGGCAATAAAAGAATGCATGATGAGCTCACAGTTTTTCTTTTTGACAAAAAACTAAAAAAGGCTGTTGCTGGAAAAAAAATACTTGTATGTCACTGTAATCCATTTATTAACATTGAGTAAGATTAATACAGTATTTCATGATTTGCATAGGAAATATTCAGCCTACATCAAATTAGCTGCCAGCATTCTGGAAAAATGTGCAAAATTTACACCAGTCTACTGTTGATGTCAAACTTAATAGAAATTAATCTAGATAAATGATTTTCCAAATAAATGCTAGTACATTGTATTATTAAACCAGGCTATCAAGTGAATCCATGAAAAAGATAATTTTTTTCTTGCAATACCAGAATGAGGCCTTCCCAAATATTGTAAAAGTGATTTCTTTGGTTACTTAGATGGGGTTATTCCTTATATCAGTGTTTCCAATACAGTTTGTCTACATAAAAATTTTGGGTCTGAAATATATTGACGTATCCCGTAAATGATAAATGTTAGTCAGAAGGGGTGATACCACCAGGATAAAGGGGAGGGGATTCTGGGGTAAAATATAAAAAAAATCAAAACTATTTTTGTACCAAACTATTGCAGCACATACTACATGTACTTAAAGGTAGGACTGATTTCTATAAATAAAAAGTACAAAATCATCACAAAACATCAATGTAATGGTTGAAAGAAGGATGGTTAGCATCGTTATTGCATGCAACGATGGGGAGGACAAGTGTGTTCAAAAAAGGACTGTCCTTCCTTAATGCTTAGAAAATATTTTTTTGAAAATAATTGCAGAGCAAAATCTGGAAATATGTTTTGATTTTTTTTATGGTTTTATACATTTGTTCTTATTAGAAAACTACAGGAAACTAAAACTTAAGTGACTGAAAAGCTCAATGTTTTTAATTGAAATACACATTCTGACAGTTTCGTTTAATGAAAAGAGTGTTTCTGTTTCTTTTGTTCACAAATCCATTTATTGGTAATGATACTGGAAAGCTGGATCCTCATAACAGATGCAGCATCAAGTCCAAGGGTCGGCAACCTACAGTGCGTCAAAAGGTTTTGTGTGGCACATAAAGGGCAGCCAAAAAATCTCCATTTTAACATTGTTATTCTCATACTGGTGGGACACACTCATTCATTCTGTAATTAATCTGGAAAAAAAGTGGCACGCTATGTAAAATAGTTTGCCAAACCCTGATTAGTCCATTCATGTATTTTGTTTTTGATGCAGTGCATTATGAAAATCCAGTTTCAGATAAGCTGTAGCAAAGGGAAGGGGCATTCAATCTGCACCTTTCACCCACATTCATGTACTCTTCAATTAAGCTGCTTGAAAAATTATTTAGTAGAAGTTCGTTATAAGTTTGTTTCAGTTGAGAGTCAGAAGTCAAGCCAATCAGACTATCATAAGATTGTGTTAGTACGTCAATACCCTAGACTGCAATTGCAAATGGATTTCGTACCAAAGCATTGTCTTCATTTGTGGGAGGGAAATATTCTAAGAGACTGGAGCACAAATCACATAGGTCCGACTGCAAATATCCTCATTGACTGTAGAAATAATTTCAATCAGACAGTCACTAAGCATAGGAAAGCAGGCAAAGTTATTTACTTGTATGGACAAGGTCCACAATTCCAGTTTTCTTATCAATGATGAAATTTTTTCCATGACAACAAAAATGGTCACATTCTTTCTTTGTATCATTAGATTCTCTTTTTTTAAGTTTTGGATAAATATCTGCAAAAATGCAAGTCTCAGCAGCCATGGGTAAACTGTCATACAGCCAGACAATTGAAACCTGGAATTGACAAAATATGTCAATTGTTTGCAATGAAGCTGAAAAAGTCTTACTAGCACTTTTCCTCACGATAGCCACCTCACCTTTGTATGTAGAAGATGTGTTGTTTGCTGACTACTCTATTCTTTATTTTAAAAAATTGAATAGCCTGGATTCAAGTGGATGAGCTTTAATGTAATTAATAATTTCATATTAAATATTTTAAAATCTAGAGAGAATAATGCTACCAGGATAAATATTTTCTCACGGAACCTCTATTCACATATCACAGATTCCATGGAACAGTTTGGGAAATGCTGCCTTACATAATGGTAATGACAAGATGACAATGCATTGAAAATGCACATGGATATATTTTCACTGGCTGACTGATACAACTTCCCACACTGAAAGTAGTGTTAAATTTTATTCTAATTAATTTTCAATATTATTTTGGCTTCAATGATCCAAGAATGTATGTTTACAAATATTTTGAGACTGGGATCCAGTTTTTAAACAGTTTAATGTCAACAAAGAATTATTAAAACACAGTCTTTCAGAAACAGAAATCAATTAAGCATTTACCATACCCTTGAACAGTCATGATTTTTCTAGAGTCTGGTTAAAAAAGACTTGATAAATTCTAATTATACATAATAATAATAATGAAATTCAAATGGATCTTGGCAGACATTTTTTTTTCTGAAAATCAATGTGACCACCATATATTTGTGAAATTTACTATAAAAACACACATATGAGATATAACAATTGGAGACAAAAAAAGAAAGCATTGTTACACCTATTAAATGTACCAGAAATTTCAGATCCTTATTCACTGATCCTTTAATATTAGTATTATTCTTGCTTGATTAACTGATTTTCAAACCAATTATTAATTTTACAAATTCTTTCAGAAAACGATACTAAAGAATCTCACCGAACAACAGTATTTTATTCCACTCTACTAATTTACCAAAAAAAAATGAATAATTAACAAGATGACATACTCCCTTCAAAAATACATACCACTTAATTAACAGGCATTTCCGGTAAAGTAGGATGGTAAAGTTTGATTTGATCATGTCCCTAGACAAGTCTTGAGAGTTGATAATAAAAATTAACTGATGTTGCTTGTATAATTTCCTCATACTTTAATATAACTTGGGGGAACACAACTACTTCAAATGCGACAAAAATTTCCTGACTCCAGGAAAGAGCATGTAAATGATAATTCTTGATCAGCAAACAGAAAATGTTCACACTGGCCTACATTCGAAGTATTACCAATATATGAATGAATATTAGTGAGAAAAACCAAAATAATTAACAAGATGTCTACAAAATCATCCCCCACTTAACTATGCGCAATTTTCCAGGAAAGGGAATCTACTGGTACCCCAAAAGTAAGATCATTGAAAGGGCAGAATTTCAAAGTACAAAGAAAATAAATGAGCTATTCAAAAATAGCTTTCATTTTCAGGTGTGCTTGTTTGGAATAACATTCCATATAATAAATCAGCTCCAATACACATATTGTAGAAGGAAGAGATGATGAAATCATAAAATAAAAAAATGTACCTCCCCATGGTATATTTATGTGAATAGTTCTTTATATTATATACTGTGTATTTACTTATGTCTGCATTGGTGTGTGTGTGTGTGTGTGTGTGTGTGTG
>QKMX01344241.1:3228-14834 GCA_003401595.1 Venustaconcha ellipsiformis | reverse complement strand
AACCTGGATTTGCTTCTTTCGCGCATGCGCAAAGAAGTTTTTAAATCTAACCAAACCATGTCGCCGGAACACCATGTCTGATGAATATATCTGAAGTGTGTTTATCAATGCTATTAAAGACGGCCGGCAAATTGCAGTAAACTCTGATGACCTTGGGGGATCTGAGCGTAAATGACGTCGGTGTTTTTGTGTCTACCTTGTGAAAATATTCGGGCAGGATTTGTTTGTTTGTCGAGCACGACTTCATTTTACACCACAAGATTGCTAATGCTGCCATCAAGATTGTCGACCGACGGGGCATCATCGGTGATGGTGATAAAGTCCATAATGTCTTTGTACATCGAATTTGCATTTTCGTCGAGGTCTTTAAGAACATTATAACATCGCTGATCATCTACAGATGGTACTACCATATACAGTTTATCCCATTAAAGTCATCTCATTATCATGTTAAGCAGCTGATGAGTTTTACCAGATCCAGATGGACAGATGATAATTCTTCGAATCAAGTTTGGCAATACCGGATGGTACATGACTAGTCGTGCTCTCGCGATGCCAAAAAATCAAAGACATTTATGATGTACAAATATGATAACCATATAGATATATATTGTGTTCGATGCAAAGGTTTCACCGTTACCAGCAAATTAAAAAAAGGTCGACGTGCGCTTACAGGCAAGTATGGAAATGCGCAAAAAATATAGATTTGTATCGCCGTCGCAAGCAACATGTGGTGGTGAACTCGGCAAATTGGCAGACACTCCATGGGCTAAGTATCTTGACCAGGAAGACCTTCCTCAATATAATTATTGTGGTGCTGAAAACTGACTTTATCTTAGACTCGACGGGTGCAACCAGTCCAAAGCAGGAGACCATCCAATGAATGAGACTGATCAAAAATGACATGTTTAGGATGACGCATATATGAAAATCGAGATCTACAACAACGACATATCACCAACGTGAAGTTGTCTCACAAGGCATAGCCTGTATAAAATAATTCACACTGAGAATCACTCGTCAATTTGCTGATATTATCTGCTTTGAGTGGTAAGTTAGCCATAGGGGCGTAGCTTAGCGGACAAGTAATTGGCAATAATTAATCATAATGTGGTCAATTTATTATAGCCCAATCGGATAGTGGAGTAGTAGATCGGCTAAAAGTAAACCCGCTGGTGCGGTAGGTGTCACAGGTGATGCTGCCGCAGATTAGCTGGCCCGACAGGCAATACAGCAAATTATCTACTCCCGCATAAAACTATTCAGCATGGATGGTTTGATGTCAGCGTTCCAAGGAGGTTCATCAGGTACATATTTTGTTCTTGCCCCATGATACTATTATAACTGGTAAAGGTCATTCACGCACATACAAATACGCTTTTACTGGCGTCGAAGTTGCAAGTAGATACAAGAAAGTAGAGCCAGTATCAACCAAAACAGCAATTCAGGTTTCAGCTGCTTTTGAACGAATCTATCAGCGTGGTTGTCTGCGATGGCCACAGTTGCTAAAGGTTGATTCTAGCAAGGAATTTCTTGGTACAGTAACGTAATTGATAAAACAACACACACAGTGTGAATATACGAGGCGAACACACTGCGTTACATCGCGATCAGGCAATAGTTGAGAGATTCAATCAAACATGCCATTGTTTTGGATATCTGTACACAAAGAAATTACTAAGCAAAGGACTTATCTCGTGAATGGGTTACGCGACCAACTCACGTTAAAGACGCGTTAAACAACGAAGTCACTCGTGGAATTTCTACGAAGCCTATCACCGCAATCTCGAAGAAACACATCCTAATGAGCGCGTACACTCGCCAGAAACGCGACCTACCAACGAATCCAGTACTCGGTGATGTGACTCCCAGGTATGTATATGCACAAGGTGAACTAGAAAGTGGTACGAAAAGAGCAATTGGTCCCCTCTTGAGAGTAACCACACATAAAATTTCCCCCGTAGTTATATCCACTGGTAGGCACACAATCTGCAGACTAGATTTAACGGCTCCTCAGCATGGATTTTTCCGTCAACAATTACAAGTAACCCGAAGGATACTCAATTACCGCTAGCATGTGTTCGCTACCGCATCTTGGAATTATCTGTGACAATGTAGCCTACGACAATCCCCCGAAGTTGAGACATTTATGTAACCCTCGATCATCGACAATCCACATATTAGTTTCAGCGATCGTTTGTCCCTGTGATAAATGAAGGTGTATAGCACATTCCAGAGTGCAATCTCCGGATGGCTTCGCTGGCTCCTTCTCATCAACATTCACATCGACGTTAACGACATCATTAAGAACGAGATATTTTTTTTACTTGTGCCTGGAATCTCTACGTCAATATTCTGTCGACGTGTATCTGCTGAGAAATAACATAATGGCACACGTAGATCTGGAAGTTAGAGTAATTTACGTTGAAGCTGAAGTGAATCACGAACTATTTTCCTTGTTGCGACTATGAGATCGCTATGCCGCCATAACTTTCAGAAGGCTTTAATCGTAGCCTCTGGAATTTCCTTACGCATTTCTCGCACTGAATCATTTCAGGTTGTGGTCGATTGATCTGCCATCGTAATGCATTTTTTTTTTCGTACTAACCTACTTATTTTTTCAACCAACCATTTTTAATTCTCTTACAAGGGGCGGTGGTTGGCTATGATCGATAATTGCCGTTGATTTCGTCGACAGCCAATCATAAAACGTTTTAGTGCTTTCTTAAATACCGTGCACGTCTCATCCAAGATGATGATCTTAGGAATATATTTCTCACCCATGCGGTCTGGTGCAAACGTATCACGGCACCATCTAAAGAAACTGTGGTAAGGATGAGACTGAACTCCACCCATCCAATTGCTTCATTTCCCAGGTAAGGCTAAAAGTTTGAGTTAGAGCTATCATGTCGTGAACGCTGGAGTTTGGTCCGGAACTCTACTCAGCTGCCATAACCACTTTTACCAGAGCCTCCAGGGACATTAAGATAAACCGTTTTATGCCGCGATACAGGATCATGCACCAATGGTGCGAACGACGTTTGCGATAGTCTCTCGTGTTTGTGGTACACAGGAACTTCTTTTATAATCCGCAGACGCAGATTAATCAAGTATCATCTCTTTTTGTATTCTCCAGTGATCCCAAACAGTATCGCCCGTTTGAAGTTTCTCTAACAGCGAGTTTATTACCCGATGAGGCTCCATGTGTAAATTTACCAACGATTTTTTGACTGATATCCTTGGTAAATGATACATTTCCGCCTTCGCTGTCTTCTGGACTCGGCAAAATCTCAGTTTGAAGTCTGTATGAGATTATTGTTTCACTCATTATTAGCGATAACAGTATCTTCGCATAGAGCATATACGTCAGTAGCACCATTGGCTCCAATCCATGTTTATTCTTCGCGCTTTAGTCAATCGCATTTATATCTCGATTTGGTTCGTAAAAATGACGACCAAACCAAGCAAGGCGACCGGATGAACATTCTCAGTAAACTCAAATGATTTAACCTTGGTAAATCCCGTAAGATCAATGGGATTTCCATGGGAATCCACCGGCAGATCGCCGTTTATAGCAAATCGAGTAATCTCAGGTGTTGGGTGCCCAAATCTCAATATACTGCATACATTCAACCATCCCAAGAGAGCTTCCGGTATAAATATTATCAATCGAAATTACGTCGCGCTAATCATATTTAAGTATTGCAGAGACCGCCGGTCCCATATTGGCCGAATGGATACACTAATCGTTGTCAAGAAATTCTCGATTTGTTGGCTTCCATGAGTTTTTCTGTGCATAAAACATATTAATCGATGGCACAGTAAAACATTTACTCATTTACTGTTTTATGACACTCTTGTCATTCGTGTATTTTAACGCAGAATTTGTAATTTGCCTTTGAAGAAAAGGAGTAAGACAGAGTTCAACAGATGGTGTCACAAACTGATCAAATCAATTAGACTGCAGTTAATCTAGTTGCTTACAATCAGTTCGATTGCAACCTCACTGCTTGCAATCAATCTTGTGATCGGATCGCCTGCAAATGGACTGCTTACAATCGTGCTTGCAATCGTATTTGCAATCTGATTGCTGATGATCCGATTGCTTGCAAGCTAGATCCTGCTCAAACCGAGATTGTTCATTACTTTCAAACAGCCATACCGACACTGGGTCTCGCTCCTTGATACTCTCGATACATTCAAAAATGTTACCAGTGTATTACATAACCCGCTTTTCTCGTGGAAATATTGTTATACTCGATGTACATGCATGTGTTTTGTGATGAATTTTTACTATCGTAGAGCTGCTGTGTGTAAAATCTCGTTAGTTATTGTTTTTACCTCTATTTGAAATTTCAGCCTTTTTCCAGTTCAGAGATATCACTTGTTGTCGCCCCACGTGTTCTAACGCCTTTTTCCCACTTGGTTATTATCGCGCGTCACAGATTTGTGAGACTCTTTCATCGTAATCCGTTCATAAAATGTTCGGTGATTCTCTCGCCTACACAAACACTGCTTGCCAATACGGGCATTGCTCAAAGAGCATCAATCGAGATAAAAATAGCGTAGATGACTTCAGTCACTGGATATACTCGCTCTTAATATGGTCTGTATATGCCAGTCAGAATTTATATCTTACACGAATAGTCGTCAGCAATGGCAACGATACATTTTATTCTGAAGAAGTATTTCTGCCCGATCGCTAGTGACGATCAAGATAGTCAATAATATACGCTGATCGTTGGTTGTTCATTGTAGTATCGATAATGACAACCTTACCAGTAACAACTTTATTTCTATCGCTAGCTCGTTTACGATCTGTGATATCATGACGACGATGACGAATTCTGAACGTGGACCAAACGTGAACTGCCCCATCGTTGTTAAATTCGTTCTTGGAGTCACGGATACGATTAAGTAATTGTGTATCTGACACTCCAGGCACCAATGTCTAGGCAGGCTTTGAATGTTTATTACGGTCCCTATTAATCTGTCAAGGTCAAATCTTCCGCTACGAGTGCTAGTACTCGTAGGTCCAACCATCGATACTTTCTGGAATTCCTCCATTATATAATTAAGGCAAAAGATATTGTCAATTAAATTTTAATTATTTATTTATCATAATGACATCCCGAGCTGAAAATACTTGTCAAAGGCTACCGATTGAATCGACTACTCCATGTGGCAAGTCTTGTCGGAATAATTTATGTGGCTATCATCTGGCAAGACGAATGCGGAGTTGGTGTAAGAGGACGAACTGAACTCTCCAACCCATGTGGTGGTAGCAATACCGAGAGCTAAAACTGTATTGTGATAAAACAAAATAGCTCCGATACCATAAGTGGTCCGGCTCCTGACATTCTGGCTGCTAGCAGCCCAACTGCAGATTGTTCACCATTTGACGATCCAAGTGTAAACATTCAGGCTACTAGCAGCCCGAAAGCATATCGAGAACGATCCAGTTGTCCGATAAGGGACACCAGGGACGATCTCAGCAGATTTTCCTCCGAGAAAACTACAGACCGTCATCAATCAGGCTGATAGCAACCAGAACACTAGCAGACAGGCCGTTTACGGTCTAATTATAGATCGACAACAATCCGCTGTGATATTTTGCTTATAATTTAGACAAAGGATATACAATACAAATGGAGTAAGGAAGCATTATCGATGAATTTCGAAGGCATCCCATCATTAATACTTACGAGGCATCGCGTGCTGCTGTGATTAGAAGCTGAAGGTGGCGAAGACCAGTTAGATATGTTAATAATACCTGTTACATCATCCTGTGCATTGGGGGTGAGTGGGAATCGAGTATCTCAGACATAGGATTGTTTATGAATCTTATCTTGGCTTGATCCGCTATGGTCTTGTTGTCAATCACCGTGACAGCAATCCACGCAATGATTCTTCACAGATTTTTGAAGCTGTTACGGACAGTGAGAACTGTAAAAAGGGCAGAACGGGGAGAAGTAATGAGGATCCACGGCGTGCAAGATTTTTAAATTCACAGACATTTGAAGAAATAGCGTTTCCATAAATGGTCTCCGCTAATATACATTTCGGTATTTCCGCGTCTTCAATATGACGTGTGGCAGAATGTTTAATTGTGTCGACACGATCGCAGATCACAGATAACAAACGATCCAGCGGTCCGATTCAGCGAATAACAACATTTCAGTATTATGATTTTGTTTTTTATTAAAAGCTTATTGTTTACTAAATCGCGAAAATCTTAATGCGATTATACAGCGGTTGAAAAGTTACACGAGATTTGTATACGACTTCCTGATCAATTTTATCCTAAAGCAATCAAATGTGATTTTGAGATGTTACAAGAACGAAAATCCTAAGGAAGATGCACACGTCAATCCGAATACAGGTTTATCAAATTACTTTAGCAGGCAATGACACGGTCCCTAGTGACGATCGCCGATGATACACAAATTCAGCAATTTGTTCCACTAGCAAAGGGCGATAAGAGAAATCCGAACCGAGTCGTCTCGTGAATATTAAACCAAAATAGTTTTATGAACGCATGTTAGACTGCTAAAGAAAAATTCATGGCCAAATGCTAGCAGAACGAACGCTTGGTCGTTGACGACCTGGGTCTGGACTGTTTACAGTGGAACGCTAATGTTCAAAGGTCTGAATCCGAGTAGTACAAAAATCCGAGTAGTACCACATATATCTTTACTCCTTTGTTTTAGCTGTATCTCCAGTACTATCAACCGAACACTAGCGTTCCTAGAGTTAAATCGCGAGTATTAATTCCTAGATCATAGGTTCTAACAGTTCATTTTCACATGCACATGGTAATTTTTCCATACAAAGATCAAGTAAATGCCTGCTTTGATACGTTAGTTGGAAGTGTATCCGTAACAACAGCGGATTATGACATCGTAAATAAACAAGATTAACAGGTACTGTGACAATCAAATAGCCAAAGGGACCTCAGGCGTAAACTCATAAAGAATATATCCATGTCACACAAGCACATGTTGCGTCTGCTTTGATTTTCCAAGTGGGGTGTTAGCCTTTGCGACATAGCTGCCATCGGCGTCGTCACAACCAGGTTCATGGATACTGTTGATATTGATGATTACCCGGATATATATGTCGTCCACCACCTTCGGGCCATTACAGTGTTGATATGTCTTTGATTTTCTCCCTTGTATTGACGATCGTCGGGTAGTATTCGTCGATAATATCGTTGAAAGCTGCCTATCGACTTTGATCTTATATTTGGTGAGCTGTTATACACACGTAATTGAACCAGCGCAATTTCTTTGGCTGGGATGGCGGTGGGAAAGCTAAAGTCTGAATCCAGCTGCGTGATATCGCTGATATCATCGTGGGTTTTATTGGTGCTGTATTAGCGGACATTTTTTTTTTTAGCATCTGACTGATGAATCGTGAAACCATCTACGGTCTGTCATTGTTATTTATACTGATTCTAATGGAATGCAGTCTTTCGGAATGCCAGCGTTCGGAATGCTACCATTTGTTCGGAATGCTACCATTCGAAGCATTACATGCGTGCATTAGCTCGCAAATGCGATGATAGATTTAGATCATCTACCCGAACTCACTATCGGATATCATTCCATCGTAGAGTCCCGTTGATATTACCAGTGATAACCGCTCATGTTCCTGTAACTTACTAGTGGCTCACGATGATAGTTGTTCCGCTATAACGTTGAGTATATCATTAGCGATGGGAAGAGTGTCCACACCGATTTTTATTACTGGCGATAACACGTAGGTTGCCGATAATGTGCTATATAATAATCATCGTTGTAACTAGTATTGCTGAGAACGTGTATACAAAAGCTGCATTGGTAGTAATGCGTCGCCAATATTTTTTTTTTTTTTTTTGTCAATGGTACTTTGCAGCGAATTCTGCTATGAACTTACCTGCTTGAATCTGTAGGTGTTTACGAGTTCCTGAAAACTCGCTAAATCATGCTGATTTCAGTTAAGGGTATTCATGAGATGGTTAGTATCACATTGCTGACTTGGGTCCAGTGGATCATGACCCGATAATTGCATGAAATGATGTAGGCTGTTTAATGGAGAACTACTAATGGTTAGATCTTCGGCAATCTGACTGATCACTATATAGAGAATTAATACCCTAAGTAATTAACTGAGACGTTTTGGTAACAAATTTAAGCCACCATTAGTATATAGTTGATATAAATTTGTTGTCTTCGAGATCCAATATGAATATTTTCTCGTTATTTTGATTTACCATCACCGACACGGTTCCAGAAAAGCTGTCGATGGAATGACACCATGGATACGTCGTAGATACCCTAAAACGAGATGAGTTGAACACGCTGATGCGGCACACACCGGTAAACTCAGCGAAATGTTTGATAGAGTTATTTGGTTGTAACAATGTCGCCGATTCAGACGCTTCTGTGTATACGACATTTACAAACGGAGTCATATACGGAACACCAGCTTAAATTTTTCTGATTTTTCAGCCATGCTGAGAATTCCGCTATATTTATTCGTGCTTTGTTGATGTCGGTGAGCTATGCACTGAGGATCGGAGGATTTCCAGGAAGTATTCGGTAGTTTAATTGGCTCGCTTGAAGCTTCTACGGAGGTTAATCAACATATTCACGTGGACGTAGCATTCGGCACGCAGCGTGTATAGTCGACTGTCAATTTCTAAGTCTTTGGTATCAACGTAATTATTTGTTGTGGAATCAACAGCAGACGTAGGTTCTCTCAGCACAGTAATTTTGCTATTCATGTTAAACTCGCCGGTCATTGTATTACCAATTTCAGCAACGCGTTATCGACCTCGTTGTGGAGTGTTGTTTGTTAATTTCGTCGCGGATTGCTGCAATCGATACTCTTGAGTCTCTAATTGTGGCGTCAGCAAACACTGGAATATTACCTTCAACTACAATGGAGACTCGTCCGACAATATCGGTCTATCGAATGTTGCTTTTTAACCGTCCGTGCTGGACCTGAAAAACAACCTCAGCCGGGTCAACCCCAGCGAGGCTCATAAGACCGGCAAGCTCATCTCGTGTTGCATAGTCGACACATTAATGTAAGCGGAATGTCTCTGGACTTGCGTGCGAGATCTTCCAATAATATCCAACATTGTAAATCACCAACCCGTTTAAAACTATTCATCGCTAGAGATCGGACCGTTTGAGATCTGCTTACCGTTCACTGGTGAATGTATGTACAGCCTCATTGGGCGGTGAAGCGTTGGTAGTTCATGATCGCGATATGGCATCAAGAACTGTCAGTGATTCACTACCACATATGGGTGGATCAGTGAGCGTCTGTGCTGGCAACGTTGAGTACTAGATTGGAGCACCAGCTGTGGATTCCATAAATTCCTCTGGTGGTGCCAATCGATACGTAACAAAGTAAACAACATCACGTGGATTCACCATGTATGGGGGCCAATGAGTGCCAGGGCTGAAAACGCCATCGAAATTAATGACACAGTTACAAGGGAATTTAGTTTGTCAGACTACTGATCGCTTTATCAACATCACCAATGGGGCCAATCGGACTCATTTTGTGGCTACCGTTCTGAAAAGACCCTGAATAAATCTACAAATCCATCTCCATTGATAACTTTGTATGTTGGTAATCCTGAATTTATCACCTTGGCATGTTCAGGTCCACGTTGAGCATTGCGTACGATCATTATTTTCTCGTTACTGATATAATTGCATACTTGACAGTTGTTTCGATTAGCTGCTGTAGTAATCATCGGCAGTTTCATAGACAAGAGCCCGAGAAATACTGATGTTCATGATACCACCTGTAAATAATCGCAAACAAGTAGCATCTTCTTCATTGATGATTTCTAGGAAATTATTGTCAGAATTTCTAGTCGATCAACGTCGGCAAGAACGTTACTGGGATAAATGTTAACAAGACCACTTGTTCGAGTGATATGATTGCTGGCGAACAGACCACTCCCAATTGTTTCATCTGCTTTTTTCTTTCTTGCTTCAGACTTAGTTATTATTCTTTCTCGTGCCCTATCTTCTCTTTCTCGTTTCCTTTCTTCTTTTTCTCGTTTCGTTTCTCCTCTTTCTCGTTGCTTTTCTTCTCTTTCTCGTTTAAGGTGCCCCCACACTCCTTCCTGTCTTCGTTTCCTCTTATATTGCTTGTTCAATTTGCCTCTGCATTCCTCCCTGTATTCTTTCTCCCTCTTTATCTGCTCGTCTAATATACTCGTCTACTGACTTGCTAAAATTTTAAAATTTTCGTCGTCACTTCTGACGTGCGGCGCATTGACAGCAATTCGATATCAACTTTAACTTTTGGTGACCGACCTTCTGCTTCTAGTATAACAGGATTCGTCATATCACATATCTCAGTACAAGCCTAATCAATACCTTCCAATAATTGTGGTTGAGTATCAGCTATTTCTAGAAGATTTTTTTGTTTTTGTTTTAGTTCTTTCTGATATTTTCCCAGTCACTAAAGCTGTTTGTTCCAGCGATGGAAGAAGACCTTTGGTAGTCTCTGCAGCCAGTTTAAGCAACTCTGATGCACTTTTTGCGAATCACTCTCTGGCCTCTTGATGCTGTTTTAGTTGCTATTTGAATCACGGACGGAAAGATATTTCTCAATTTCCTCCAGTCGTTGTCGAGCTAATTTTATTGTATACGGGATTCCATAGTTAACGCATAATAATTTTTTGTTATTACAATGACGATTTAATTATCAGCTTAAATGCCGTGTGCAAGCGCAGCCAAACACTTTCACAAAAACCCGAAAACAACCGATCACTGGCAAGATCACACCTTGATGTAAGAGCCTATTACAAGAATTGACGCTTCATGGAGAAGGTCTTTGACCCTCCCTTTATGCGCTACGCAGTCATCGACGTTCTGATATAAGGCCCTATTTCGAAGACGGACGTCTCCATGGCTTGATCTGTCCAGCCTCCCCGCTACTAAAAGAAAATAATGTACTTTTCTAAAATAGCTATGTCATGTTTATCGATTACGTACTAAACAGGCTAAGCAGATAACAGTCAACATAATTCCTGTCGGTTATACTATTATAGTGGTGTGCAACACAGGGGCCATACTATGCAGGGAACCAAACTAGCCTTTAAAATGCGTTTCATTAACCAGGAAGGCACCTGACTTCCGGTTCAGGAAATTTTGCAAGTGTCTCTGCTCGGCCTTGGTGACTTCCAAATTAAGAAAAAATAAAAAAGTAAAATCGAAGAATACAGTATTACTATAATTAGAGTTTCTCAAGGTTAATCAAGTACTTTATGTAAATATCGTTTCATTATAACTGAAACTGGTCATCTTGGAAGGCCTAAAGGCTTTGCACTCAGAACGACAATATAGTGTCGGGCACAAATTCTTCCGTAACTGGCAGTGTGACATCACAATAGCGTAATCATGACTATAAAGTAGAGATAGTGTGCATATTATATGGGTGAAGTGTGCAAAAGTGTTGGAATATTGCAGTTATATCAAGGAATATATACAGGTAAATTTTTCATATATATCCTAATGGTTGTAATTGTTGTAAGGTTTAACTCTATGTCAGCACACGTTAGGCTACACATGGTGGCCAGTATAAATGGTGGA
>QKMX01344237.1:39940-50207 GCA_003401595.1 Venustaconcha ellipsiformis | reverse complement strand
TAAAACTACGTTAAAAGTCATAATCACATCACATCCTTTAAATGACAACTTCCCAAAAGCAACTGAATAGACTGGTAGTAGGATTTTGTTGAAATTTTGTTGGCAAGTTATGTGGTTGGTGTAGATATGCAATAAGGTGTTACTGTTTCAGTCTGGCCCATTTGGGGGACATTTCTTTTAAAAATTGTCAAAAATCTATGGGTGCGCATTTGACAGTTTAGTGTCATTGCTACTCATAAATCAGTATTTTGAGAATTAATTTTCATAGCTTCTCCTCCCACATTGGTTGGAAGATTATATTGAATCTTTGCAGCTGCATAAGATGTTTATGTGCAAAAAAAAATTTTTTTGGGAAGAGTACATTGAAACGTTGGCTGCATGTGTGGTTAGTGCATATATGCAGTATTTTTTAACTTTTTTCCTCTGACCCATTTTTGCAAATATTTGTTTAAAAATTGTCGATAAAGGTATTTTGGGAATTTTATTCACCAATGCCTTCCTTATAGTACTTGGAAAATTTTATTGGAACTTTGTTGGCTAGATACACTGGTTTTGTATGTGGTTTATGTACATATACAAAGGATTTTGCTTTTTTGAACCTATATGTTGGAAAGTTCCTTGAAAGAAAGGAAGGGAGCATTTCAGAATTGTGTGTATCACCACTTCTCCATCCACATTGCATGGAGGGTTTGATTGAAACTTAGGCTGGATATGTGGTTGGAATAGATGCACAATGTTTTGCTGCTTTCTGATGACCCATTTGTGAGGAACATTTCTGAACATTGTTGAGAAAGTGGAATTTTGGAATGAAGCTTGTTTGATTAGTATTATACAATCCATCACAGTATTACTGCTGGACATTTACAGATATTTAGGAATCATTAAGATTTTTCATTTCATCCAAGGACATTGATGGACCCCGGTTGGTGAGTGGTCAAAGACGCTCACTTTTACAGATCACTGACAACTCACCCCTTTATGTATGGGTTCAAGTGTGGGCCTTGCTAACGTGGGTATGTGAGAAATCTTGCCATTTGCAACCTGTAGGTTAGTGGTTCTTCTCTAGGTTTTCCCAGATTCTTGCACTACCAGATATATTGGGTGCCATGTAGAGTGTATCTTTTCTGAAAAATAGCAAAACCCACAAAGCCAAACCAGACCTAAGGGGGGATATCTGTTTGTTTGTTGTATAAGAAACAAACATGTTCAGAAGAACAATCCTGAAGTGCAGGAATATGCATGTCACTGGCTTCAAATATGTGGTGTCATGGGTTTACTTCCATATTTCACTTTTGTATGGAAGACTTGTGTCCATCAAGGACAGTTTTGTGTTCTATTGAGTGTCATTATTAGGCAGTATTCATTGTACTTATGACACTTAAGATTGGGCACTTTTCCTAAGAGTCATCATCACTTGTTAAAAGAGATTTTCTGTATATTTTCTTTTATATGCAGTGCAGAATGACCCATACGTTAACTACTTTGCATGGGTTTAATTTATTTTTTGAATACTTGTGACATTTGGAAATTTTTAACATTGGATAAAAGTATAGATGATCTAATCCTTCAAACCACATGCACATTTGAATGGCTGGGATGTAAAATGTTTCTCAAGACATCCAGATTCAAGTTTTAGGTGCCCATAACAATAACATTGCTGTTAATCTCCAGCTCAGGGAGCTTTTGCCTTGTCTAAATTACAGCTTTCAGTGTTTCTTTTCTCAGGCAAAGATGTTAGAAGAGATGGATCAAGAGTTTGGTATCGGCACCTTACTGGAGCAGGAGTTTAAACCGAAGGAGAAGGTTGGCAATTTTGTCATTATTGTCACTGTAACTTTTCAGATAGAATTGAGATTGTTTCATAAATTGCAAAACAATTTTATGTCTTTCATACCGCATGTTCTGGCTTGATATGCTCTTGTAGGTGTAAGAAACTGGAAGTCATTTACCATGGATGAAAAATGCTTGCAGTTTCTAGGGCCTGAGGTCATACCCAGGACTGCAGTAAGACACAGAGCAGATAGCTTAAGCAATGTGCTAACTATGTAAAGAATATATGGTCTGCTTCCCTATAATTACAGATGTCGACATGAACGTGTATTCTGTATTACTGCAACTTTTGCATTAAATTAAATTTTCTTTTTACCTCACCTAGCCATCACACCAAGTGAGTTTATGGTATGGCCCTGTGTCCTTCATGTGTCATTGACATATTTATCAACTATTGCTCTTATCAGGTGATTTTCAAAAAATCTTCAACTGATTTCTGTCAAATATGGGAGACAGCATCCTGAAATGAGCATATTTCAGTTTTGTACCATAATGCTGATCTGCCATCATATGTGGCTGCAGTTATTAAAGCTTGAAAATTATTTAAGTGATTTATTTAATTATTGCTCTAGAGAATTTGACAGAAAGCATCCTGTCATAGAGGTTTTTCAGTTTGATACAAATGCAGGTGCTGTGTATGAGACACAAATGCTTCATAAAGGGCTTTCATTTTTATGCAGATGATGACATATACCTTAAATATCAGTGCCATTCTTAAAAATAATAAAAGCTTTATTAAACTTTTTCTCAGACCTACCCAACAGAATCCTAGCATAGAAGGCTTTCAGGTTTCTACAAATAATGCCAGACCACCATCTAGTATGACCACTGTTTTTTACACCAAGAACAGAAAAACATTTGCATAACTTATTCTCAAAAACTACCTATTAGCATTTGACAAAATTTTGCAGAAAACAATCTGTCTTAGAGGGTTATCACTACTATGCAGACAATTCTATATCACCATCATTATTGCTGCCACTACTTGAAAAAGAAAAATAAAGCTTTAAATATCATCTTCTCAAAAACCACTCAACTGAATTTGACCAATTAGAAAGCATCCCTTCATGGAGAGCTTTTAAGTGTTGACAGTTGGTGGTGATTTGCTATCACATATTGTTACTATTACTAAAAATAGAAGAACAAGTTCTTCTCCAAAACTGCTGAACAGCATTTGATGATTTTTGACAGAAAGCATCAAGGTATGAATACGTTTTGGAGTTGCCAACCCTTTGATTGTAGTACAAGTCTTACACTAAAATATCCTGATCTTGGCTTGTTTGCATTTGGTCTGAATCTGGGTTTTAGATTCAGTGGAGTTAGTCAAGGAACAACACTAAGTCTGCAGGGATAACTCAGACATTTTATCCACTCATGTTCAACAGCCACTGTGATCAAGTTTTTGCATTGTCTGGATATGTCCTGCAGACGAATACAGTTAACTCTCTATTATTTTAGAAATGTTCCCAAATTCTTAGGTGGCTTCAGAATATAGTTGTGAAAGAACCAAAAGCACATACATAATAAAGATGATAGCTAATTAAGAAAACCCATTCCCTAATCAAAACAAATGAAGATGAGTACATTTTAGTAAGTGCAAATGTCTGTAATGATGGAGGTAGTTAATAGCTTTGTTATGATAATGTGTTTGGAAAAAGTTATGGCATTATTAACATATTTGCCTTAGAGCAAACGAGTATAGTGGGTAAAATATCTTACATTATTTAGATATTGTGTTAAGTAGGAGGGGAATTCCATGGTTGAATTGTGTTATTAGGGTTTGATAATGCATCAGTCATAGTTGGCAAAAATAAGTTAGTGTCTGTAAATATACCAGATGTCCATGTTCAGGGCTGTCCCAATCCTCAGCTTAGCTGCCCAAAAGGCTGGTAAACAACAACACTGTAATGTAGAAGAATTTTTAATTGATTGCTACCTCTACCTTGACAAGAGTTGAAAGAGACAACATGAAATTGAGGTCCTCAAGGCAGTTGTTTTCTAACCAAGTTATTAAATAATTTTTTTATTATTGTTTTTATTATTGTTATTATAGTTATTATTTATTGTTATTATTATCATTATTATTCTTACAAGAATTTTAGCAAAAGTATGGGCTCAGGCTACTACAATATGGATTTCTTTAATGGAGTGAGTCAAAAAAGCTTCTTGTAATAAAGGATCCATTCAAAGATTATTTTATGTATAAAAAAAATACGAGCAAAACCAAAATGAAAATAAGCTGCAAGTACTAATAAAGCATCTGAAATGAAAACTCTGCTTCAGCTAGATCAGAACTTAGTTCTACATCAAGGACCTACAAATATTCATCCAAATCTACTGCTGGAGCAATGAAACTTAGCAAAGACTTCCACACAAAAAGTATCAGAGAAACCAAAGTTCTGTTGCTCCCCTAAAAGAAACTGACAAAGATAATAAGATTCACAGAATCAAAAAGTAAGTAATCCATCACTAAAGCTGTAACTAGTCTTCTTAACAAGGACATCCATTAAGCCAAGAGAATATTTAAGATATATTGACTGCCCTGCATGTTACAAAATCTGCCATTGATTTTCTGTTGAACATGAAAAGATTGAAAGAGACATGTTGAGCTTGTCATTAGCTCTGAAGCAGCGCAGTACATTAGGAGATAAAGTGATGTAGGCAGTCTTAATCTTGAGGCTCTAACAGAATTCAAATTCTACATTGGTAGAAGTTCTACAGCAGTACCTGCAAGAACAGGTACGTTCTTAACACCCTCCCAAAAACACTTTAAAAAGCAGAAGTAGTTGATATACATCAGTTAAATTGCTCAGGATGATAGAGTTTGGAAGTGCCATTAAGGCAAAATAGACTTTCAATGGGTCTATTCTAACTTGTCTAAAGTATTGATCTGCACACAAAGAAATAATTGTGTCCTAAGGAAAGACACTTAGACCTAAAGCAAAATATAGCCAGTAATATGTTGAAAGGACTTTAAAAACCAACCAACTAGTCAATTTATTAATATGGGTACTTGTGCTGGGTACCACCACAAATTTTGTACATCAGTATTTCTGAACATACTGCGATACATACCACAGTATGCTACAATTATACTAGGGTCTAACTTGTCCTAAAGCAGGGAACAGACATGAGAGATAAGCATGCACCATTTTGCTCTAACTGACTTATCGCACTGTTTCACAGCATGATAAATAACATGATCCCACTTTTTTTGGACCCTGATCATCATGTTACTATGGGTTTTACTGTATGTTTTGTTTTGAATTTTAAAGTCTTTCTCAGTTGATGTTTAAATTATATGTTTGAATGTTTGCCCTTTAATGCTTGAGATTGCAGAATATTATCATGGAAGAAAGCTTTTTTTACCTAAAAAGTTACAAAGCAAGCAATCTTTAAACTACAGGACATATTTTATCAGTACAAAAGATCAGCAGTTAGTAATATATCCTTTTGTTTTATTTGCAGGAATACACTTCAAAAAGTTTGAAAGGGCTGAAGGTTGAACATGATATTAAGAATTTCCAAGAAGGAAAAACTGTGATACTTACACTGAGAGACAGAGGTAATTTTTGGAAATTTAAGCACATATTATAGTCCTCTCTCCATTGTGCATTGCCTATCCTTCAGCAGTTCTTTGTTGCTACCCTTGAGTCCATATTTCTGGTTCGATTTCAATCAGAATTGGAATATGGGCCTGTATCATCAAAATCTCACAAATTCTTTAATGAGCAAGATCTGTGTTTGTTAATGAGGTGATACTTCATCGGATTAGCCCCACTGGTGCTCTATTTCTGAACTGGTTTGATCAACTTAGAGTAAGTGCTCAGATCATCAGTTTGGCATCTGAATGGTTAAGCTTGTTACCAATTTGGAAACCATATTTCTTATCCAATTTTTATCCAACTTGAAATGTAGGTTTATGTGATCAGAATTTTGGGTTGGTTCAGTAATGAGCACAACCCACACAGGTCAGTGCAGTAATCTTGCATTAGATTCACTGAGCTTGTTACCACTCTGGAAGTCAAATTTCTAACCCAATTTGATCAGACTTGAAATATAGAGATACATCATCAAGCACTTGGATGAGTTCAGTATGAATTAGATGGGTTCATACTATTAAATTAATCTCACTTGTTACTGCTCTGGAAGCAATAATCATACCTGCCAACTTTCTAGGCAGTGTTGGATGGTTTTTGAAACTCAGACATTGTGTTTTTTGGTTTTAGGAGTTGGGGGTGGGGAGAGATCCATGTGACGTAAATAAGTGACATTGTACAGTTCAGAAAAAGTTATTTGCTCTTATAAACCTATATAAAATAACTGGAAATTCAAATTTGAATTGAATACTGTAAATAATCTGTTTCCTTTCAAGGATTTAATACAAAAAATATCTTGCAGATTTAGCATTGTCATATATGATCAACATTTACACACATATGTATTACACATATGTATACACACTCACATAATCAGACCCACATTGACATTAAATTTTGAAAAAATTCAGTTTCTGTCTTTACATCCGCTATTCATTGGGATACAGTATTTACTTGTAATTGCTGGGTGTGCTGGTTTCAACAGTTCTTTGGACGGTTTAAAGGTGATGCTGTGTCATTCATTTTTCACTCATTAGAGATTGAATGTTACTGTTGTTGAGTTTTCCAAACCTCTTGTTGAATTTTTTGCAGCACTGAACTGCTAAGAAAATATATTTCTGCATCTGCCCCAAGGCATGTTGGTATTACTGTGCTGATGTGTGTCCAGAATGACTAATGTCAACATGGTTTATGTAGTATGTACAAAGTACAAATACCCCCATACACACACACACACACATACACTTGCTGCTACGCATCACAAAATTCATCTCTGTCAACCAGTTCTCTATCACCAGACCTGTGTGTACCATAGGAACTGGATAAACAAGTGTCCCATACAGAATTCTTTGTGACTTTATTTAAAACTATTCATTTCTGTACAGCATCATCTACTTGAGTCAAATAAACTATTCAGCTGAACTGGTTTAAGAATTACAAAATGACATGCTGTGTCAATCAACTGTTAACCCGATTTTCAGTAAATCAATAAGGGAGTAAGTAGTATGCCATTCTGTCATATCCAAAATGCTTCACAGAGCTTTTATCTACTAGAGCAAAATGTTTGCATGAATTTTTTTAAAGACAATTTTTTAAATATGGCTTCTTTGCAGTTTTTTTGGTTTTGAAGGTGGTAATAGGGAAAATGTTTCAAAAGTGTATACAGATACAACAGAAGATGGATCAAATGTCTCTGCAATTTGCAAATAAATGGCTTAAATAATTTTCATGGTTAAGGTTTAGCGTTTTGTACTATATTTAAACCCAAACTGACTCAAGCAGGGAAAATTGACTTTGTTAGAGCATGCACAACATTCAAGAAAAATCTCGTACAATACATGAAAACAGCAAGAAACACCATTGATGATCCAGTTGTACAAAGAAAATCATATGGCATTATGGTGGAGCAAAATTGTATCCACCAATTGAGTAAACAAGATGAACAGACCACAGTAAACATGGAAATTAAATTTATCAAGACTTTTATATTTTTTTCATTATTGGCTACCAAATGTTTGCAAATGGGAACTTTATTTTTAAGTTGGTAGACATTCTGTGATCAATATATTGGACCTACTTTAAGCCCTGCTATAAGGGTAAATACAGCAATCAAGTTCTCATAAAAGTTAATTATGATCATATAAAAGAGATAATGTTGAATGGTCAAGCATGCTGTCACTTTGTAATCCATTTTTGTAAACATTTTGAGAAGACTTGGTACTTAAGCTAACATTACTGTTATCAGAATGTAGGATGAGTTTAATTGCAAGTGACATGTCTGCAAACATTAATGATATGATATGTGATAGGTTAAACATCACCCCCACCATCAAATTGGTTGTATTTAATTAAATCATAATTATGTCATGAAAACGGAAAATTTAAATTTTTTGTAGCATAGACACATAAATTATGTGATTATAGTATATGATTGGTAACTTTGCAATTGGTAATTCTAGTAACACAAGACATTTGAGCCCTTGATTGAAAGTCATATTAGCTGATTAATTTTTGCCTTATGCCGAAAGTCTTTACCCAGGTAAGAAAGTACTCCTGTCTGACATGCATTAGGAGATATTTGTGTCATGATCACGTTGATTGCAGGTTAGAAATATTGTTAAGTAGAGCCTCCACTTGTCTAATTGAGTGACTTGATGTATCTTCTTCATATACAGATGTTTTGGCTGAGGATGATGGTGAGACTTTGATCAATGTAAATATGGTGGATGATGAGAAGGCAGCAGTAAATGTGGAGAACAAGAAAAAGAAGCCAGACTACAATCCTTATGATGATGGAGAGGAAGATGAGTATGGCCTGGTTAGTATCAATATATTTTCATAACAGTAAAGCATAGATGGGACTAATAGAATCTCTATTTGAGTTGGAAGGAAGATAATCATCATTGTCTTCATTTGGGATAGTGGTATATACTGTTAATGCAGAAGACAGCTAGACTACAATGAACAGCCCATCCTCTCATAGGAATATTTAAAATGATAAAGAAATGCTTGGCAAAAATTGGCATAGTATATCAGTTTGTCCAATATGGCCACCATGTCAGCCATCTTGAAAATCTTCATTATTCAACAAAGAAACAAAAATTGCTTGTCAGTAGAAAATACAAAAAATATGTTACAATTGTCAGGTAAAGAGTTCTTAATACAGGATACTTATGGTGTACAAAAGAAAGCCTCAATATAATCACATATCTAACAAGGTTACATAGGAATAAACAAAATTTGTATGCATTGCTTGTGGAAAGCAATCTTTCTCGACTGTTAGTCTTTGTCTTGGAATGACACTCCCATGCAATAGGACTTTTGGCCTAATGCTGCATAAACCAAAGCTGTTCTGATTGCACCCCAGACCTAGACCAGGATCTAGGGATTGCAAAGCTAGAAAAATGTTTATGTAACAAGTGTGGTAACATGCATATCACTTTTTGACCAGTGTTGTGGTTTTAGTAAACAAGATTATATTTTGCATTGAGTCCTTATGAGCTACAGCTTACATCAGTATGAAGGTTGATGGCAACTTTCTTCAAAGTTTATTTTAATAGCCGGTCATCTTCTTTATCCTATTCATTTCCATTAATTATTGATTGATATGTCATTGGAGGTTTTGCAAGGTAATAACTTTTGCCCATTGTCCCCTTGCCACTAACAGGTGTTGCTAGTTTTTTTTTAGCTTCACAGCTGTACTGATAACTTTGTACATTTTACCTCTGGTAATGCAAGCCATTTTAGTGTTCAGAATGGGCCATCCAACTTTCATTATGGATATATTGTGTGGGACAATCATTCTTCTGCAGTTTAAGTACATTATTTTTACAATTTCTGCCAAATTTTAGTGACCTTGTCACCTTTATGGACCTTATATACTTAAGACCAAGTTATGCCATGCTATTGTTGACTTCATGCTATCATTATAGTTAACGCAACATTATGTTTGTTTGCTTTGTTAGTAATGGAGATGGTATTAGCAAGTTAATAACATGCTGCATTGCTAATTTATGCTTCGTTTTCTCTTCTTGTGTTGTTTCATTAGCAGTGTAAACTGAATACATGAAGTACATACGTTCATAGGATAGTCTAGAAGGCATCAAAACATGACACAATTTTTTATTACTTCGTTAGTAATGGGAGATATCTTAAGTGTTAGTAAGATGCTGAATTACTAATTGATACTTTGTATTTTCTTGTGTTGCTTCAGCAGAAATGTCAACTAAATGCATGAAATGCAAAATTTCAGAGCAGGAAGTCAACCATGACTTTTTTATATATATAATAAATATATATTAAATGACATGCAGCGTATGCAATACATGGTCAGAGGTAGTCAGTGCTACAGTATTAGGAAATGCTGAATTTCTAATGTATTTTTTTTTTTCTCGTCTTTTGTTGCTTCAGGAGAAATGTTAAGTAAATATATAAAATGCAAATTCAGAGCAATAGTCCATAAGGCATCAAAGTGAAGGAAAGATGGAATGAGTCAAGGAAGACATCCAAAGACAACCCTAAGTTCATCACTTTCAATTCCAACTTATCTGAGGAGTGTTCTCCCAGTTTTAGGCAGCCCATTGAGCATAAGTGCCCCCACTTGTCTGAGCAGGGCGTTAGTACTTGACACATAGTAAGTGTGACAAAGCTCTTACAAATTAGCTGTACTCAGATCTGACCATGAAATGGACTGAATATAGCCTCAGGGATGTAGTCTAGGACATTGATAGGATGTTGGCAACCTCAGAATGCTGTCCACCTTCTACCACTACTGAAGACTTTACAGTTAATGCAGCTATGTGGTTAGAGCATCCGCCTCAGATGCAGGAGGTTGTGGG
>QKMX01344230.1:0-12777 GCA_003401595.1 Venustaconcha ellipsiformis | reverse complement strand
ATATATATATATAAAATGCATGACTGTCGAGGTTGCAATCAGAAGTTTTTAAAAAGAGGAATTTCGTTACTTCATTATTTTTACACCTGGAAATAACACCTTTATTTCCTATGTATTGAGATGCATGATAGTCATGGGTTCTTACTAGTCAAATTTTTTTATTCAGAAAAATAACGCTAGTATTTAAGAAGGATTATAATCATACTGACACATTGTCATCCTCGGCATAATCCTTCATTAGCCAAAAAACTCTTCTTGCTGTATATTAAGAACACATACTTTTGTTGTTTTAGATAAATAGAGATGATAACGCAAAGAGATAACGTGCATGAATATTATCCTCATGGTTTGATATAAGGTTAGAGGGCAGAAGTTTTACAATTCAATGGTTTTTAGTATATTAGCCATCATAGGATTCTTTTGGAGAATTTTCTAAAAGAGTGATGAATTAATAAAATTACGGTATTTGATGGCGATTGTGCCTTCTTGACCAAAGCTATAATTACATCAAACATACACTAATATAAATAAAAATGTACTCAATCTAAAAAACAAAGTTGATTTATATGAAACTAATCGTCTATGTTAATCTTATACTGTGCTAAAAGCATGGAATAATTTGATTCCTGATGTGGTCGTACCAAACGCGTGATGACAGCCAAATATTGTATCTCATCTTTAGCATTCCCGATTCGCAATTTGTATGTCTAATGTATACCAACGTCAACTTCTTTCTTTGAAGGATGTAGTTAGAAAATGTCAATGTCATATAGGTAATAAATACTACTGTGTTAAAGCAATGCAAGACAGCTGCTGTAAGATTTGTAATTTTTTTGAAAACATGATTTGATATGTACTTTACAATGATTTGTATTCTTTTAATTATTTTCTAGGATTCAACGTTACACACTTTTTTTACACCATTACTGCCTTTAAACTTTATTGCTAAAGCAATTCGTTAAACTAATTTTTACGCAGTTTTTACAAAAATAATTATTTAAATATTATCAGGACAAAATCACGGTAATGATCTATTCTAACTAATCCAATTAATATATTTAAATTTCATTAAATTGTGTTTTTAGCATAAAGATTTATTTGTTTCCATTCAACGTTTAATTATAATATACTAATCATATTGTCTACCAAAAGCCAATTGTCAACATTTATTGCTCTAGAGATACAATAAAAAACATACAAAGAATATGGTCACATGGATTGCCAGCTTACAAAAGTAAAACATTTTTATAACAATTATATTCTCTTGAAATCCAGAGGTTTATGAAAGTCTTAAAAGTGCATCTTAACTTGCTTTCAGCTATACATAAAACACATTTGTAATACGTAATTTCATCCCGACCGCAATCTGAGCATTAAGTAGCTTGCACACATCAACAGTGATGTTTCTTTTATAAATCGTCCTAAAATGTCGCAATGGCATTGATTTTTTTCTCCTGCATTCTTGGAAATTATTGCATACACCCTAGGGATTTGTTTTCTAGTGTCAAAACACTAGGAATGGATCCCTTTTGTATCAGGCATAACGCATTTTTAACACTTGATATTTCTTGGTCAGGTATTGTAGGCACAAAAGAATATTGTAATTTCAATTAGGCAGCAACATATACTGCATGCTTTTCTGTCTTTTATAACATTGAGATCTTTTGTAAGAAAGTGTATAATGAAACATTAACATCGATTTGAACTATTAACACATACAAAAAACATACATGTATATTATTTGTAGCCCAGTTTGTATTTAAATAATGATCAGAAATGCGACTTTGTGTAATATGTTGCACTGTAATTAATATTAATTATACAGGGGAAATTTATCTAAACAGTATAATTCCCTTAGATGCTTCTAGCTGCAAGAAATTTTTGGGTCATGAATAAACAGTGTTATATATAATCAATTAGGGGCGTTATATTAGTGGTCATGAATGTACACCAAACATTTATCTTCGAAACGAATTTTACCCTGAATGAGAATGTCACGTATGATTACAACATACGTGATGACTGAGTTCGGGCAAATATCTGATTAAAACAACTCTTTCTTTCATTGGGGCCATCAGGTACAGAAATGTTCTAAAACTTTGTTAATTGTTATTTAATCAAAAGGATGTCATCAGTGAACCGCACGCTCCATAATGTATCTATCACACACGTTCCAGTTTGAGAATTGTCACCTCAGGTTTGGATATGCGATGTGTCAGTCTTTGGACATGTGAGTGAGAAGCACATATATTAGGATATATCTTTACGTTTTTCTTCTTTAATCTTCAAGAATGATGTCATCTTTACTGAGGTCAAAAGAAAGTCTAGATATTCATAATTCATTATTTTAATGAGTAATTGTGAGCTCAATGCAATAGAAAGATAAATGCTTTCCAGGTGTCTGCATTATTGTTTTATCACAACACACCTTTGAGTAGTAGCAGAAGTAGCTAAATGGCACATTCGTACTGTGCTTGATATATGGTTAATCTTTGAAAGATGTAAATAACAATTATATTATATTATGCGAGCCAAGAGATTTATTGACATAAAAGAACCTTATCTCTTTGTTGTGCTAAATTTTAGGAAAGCTACTGTTTAGTAAGGGTCGGTACTGTGAAGCTTGTTTGTGTGGTATGCATTTTGATAATGTATCTATGTTTGCTTTACCCGCCTTTTCATCATCCTTGATACCAATGTCACTCTGAAGCCAACAGTAGATATTACATTTTCCAGGATGTACGAGCAAATACTGTTTCTGGACGATCTGAGATATTAACGGGTTCTCCCATTCCAGGTTTGGATGGTTTTAAGTGTGGAAAGGGAATATCGAAGATGACAGAGATTCGTATGGCTGTTTAAGTTCAATTTCTCTTAACGTCGAGTTCATGTTGTCTAATACATGTCGAGCTTTTAGCGTTTCTTTGAAAGAAAAAATTCATAGTAAAGATGGCAAAATGCTCGAAGCATAAGATAATGCATAAAGTTGCGTCTTCAATAGTGCGCTATTTTTCATTAAAGCGGCTTCTTGGGACCAGTTGACTCTCTTCTTCTGGAGCTATGTTGCATAGTATGCTGAATGGGGAATAATCATACAATAGGGTTTCATGCATAGAGTAGTTCTTATCATTTGGATAAAAAAGCGGATACAACTATCTGCTTCGGAGTTTTCTGAAGCCAATGTCTTTAAATAATATTCTTTAAACCTTATCTTAGGTAAAATGCCTGACTACAGGAAGTCATGGGATGGAATAATCACCTTCTGCTGTGATGAATATCAAATTTCCCGTAAATTGAAATGTCTGATCTTAGTAGAATAAATTGATTTAAGTGAGAAGTTGCAACATTAATGAAACGCAGCTATCTTCAGTTTTCAGCGCTCTTCGTCATTACCGTATTGTGACAGGTATATGTTAGTTACAAAATGCTTACTAGTACATATTCTGTCCGCATATAGCATTTAGAGTTATATTTATGATTGAATCTATCCTCGTCTTAAACATTGATATGTAGACTGCTACTGTTTTTTTTTACCTCGCATGTCGCAGTAAAACCATTCATCCACAATATTAATGAAAACAGAAATAAGTTTAAGACAACATCGTTTTACACATGCACTGTTTAAAATGATGGACACATGTGTCGAAGCCTAAGACGAGATTAGGTAACATATGACGGGAACATAAATCATCCTCGGACAAAATAATTATTACGTAGCATGTGTAATAATAGAAGAGAAACTCGGTTTAAAGTTTTAAATCATGTAAAATGCTTGGTAATGTTGGTGAATTATTCCGTCCATTGCATTGGGCTTGTTATCTGTTTGTCGTTGACTTTATCATATCGACTACAATTGTTTTAGACACAATCCAAAACTCGTGATAGAATGCATGAAATTTCAGTAATTTCAGATTAACTTAACAATAATCTTACCAGAGCATAAGCTGTCGTAAATTCAGATGACACGATAAATATAAATTAAATTCTATTCGGTATATCATATTAGACTTTGCCATTAAAATTCAAACATTTCCTTGTCGATCAGAAGAGATTTGAGCTAGCTTTTTACGACCTAGATTTAACGACTCATTCTCTAGATTGGATTAAGCCATAGCTTTAGTCCTTTACGTCCACAGCTTTAGGCCTTTACTTAGGACCTCATAATTTGTTGGAGAGCCTTTAGTCCCTCCATTTAAGTATGTAAATACATACTTAGCCTATTCCCTCCAATTAGCTTAAGGGTCCTCATCACCTTAATCAAGCCCTGTTTGCTACCTCTAATTTAGTGTTTATATTTTCTTTGTCCTTACCATCCTGTTTCTATATTTTCTTTCACAATTATTTAGTGAGCATATACTTTTATTATGCTTTACACTTTGACGTCGAAATTAGGCTGATTCCAAAACTGTCTTCCTAAAGCTTTTGATATGATTCTTTCATATATTGTCTTAATTAATTTATACTTTTTGAAGACCCCATATAGAGATAAGGGTTAGCTATGTAAGAGTTATGTGAAAAACAACGTATCGAGACAAGCGATACATCTTAATCAACAATTATAAGATTAGGATGGCAAATTACGTATTGAGATAATTGAATTGCATAAATTTAAAAGTTTTATCAAACAGTTACACAGTTAAATGCTTTTAATATTAAACGTCTGTTTATTTTGTCGCAAGAAAGCAATGCATTGAAGTAGGCCTACCTCAATGATACACTAACTAGACAAAATGCTACAGATAATTTATATTAGCCAGGACTTGATTTTGTAGATACGGGTTATGACATAAAACGTCCCGAATACTTTTAAAACTGATATTACAAATCCCCTTGTTAACATTATGAAGAGATTTCTGTTGTTTTAGTTTTCTTCAATTTTTTCCTCTAAAACAGTTCTGCTTTATAAAAACAATTCTTATTAACATCAGAGCAAAAACAAATGCAAATTGAATTGCATAAATTGAATTGTAAATTGAAGTGCATAAATTGAAAAGGTAAATGTACGATGTATATGAATGCCATAATCCTAGTTGGCGTTTAGCTCCCACATCCTTAACTAAAATATTATTTAAATTTATTAGCATTTCAATATTACAGTCGAGTGAATGCATGTTAGACGAAATACTCAAGAATCTCCTCTGTTAGTCAAACGTCGGACAAAGAACTTTTTCCTTGTTATTTTCTCATAGGAGGGACTGTGGACAAATTATCTACGGTGAAGAAAATTTTATTCATTCGTGGTAGTCGATTTTTAAATGAGTAGGATTTGCTGCAATTACATATAGAAAAATGATAGGAACGAAGCATGAGTACGCTTGGTTTCATTTCAACAGCTTTGGAGATGGACATGAACTGTGTCTTCTAAACGCTTTTACTTTCTTTGGCTAAGTTACCCGCCATTTGTACATCTTAATAATCAGAATATTCGGTCAGGGGAGAACATTTGACCTTTTGAAATTGAAAACTATTATCAGTGTCAATACATGCTATTAACACATAACACATAATGAAGGGAGAATCAAATCCTTCTTTGATCGTATTGTGACTTCACTTTCTAATTTCCCTCTGTACTCGATTATAATTCGAGTCAAACCGCAAACAACAAAGGTCATGACATGCCATAGCAAAATGCGTCCGAAAATCAGGGTCTATGGTGTTTATTCTACTGATTAGTTCTAATAAACTGCACCGACGAGTATCTATCGGAGCATTATGCGACAATAGATCTGATTATGTTCAGTTTGCAGTTGGACTCGACGTATAAGAGAGTACGAATGATACATTCTGCCTGACTTTCGTCTCCGCGACAGAAAAAATATCCGATATTTGCCTTTGATCTCATTTCCAATTACAGTTTATCTCAACAGACGCATAATATGGCAATTAATGGAGCTTGGAGAACTAAGTGGAATTCAATCTCATCCTTGAGGAGAAATAAATTTAAATTTGCAGGTTTTATTCCCATTTTGACAGTATAGGCATCCACATGAATATTCAGAGTCATTTAAAGCTAAAAGGGATATGCAGTTTTCAAGTGGCTCAATTTCAGGTTCGGTGTATTGATGGGTGAATAGAGAAACATCAGGTTTAAGTGTAATGCATCAATTAAAGCCTCTGTAGTGTAAGCAGTCCTCCAATTTAGATAGAATCATTTCTCTCCAGGGATGGAATAAATAGAAAGTAATCCCTGCGTAAAAAAAAAAATTAAATGGGAGTAAATCTGCTTTCATAAGTTAGTGATTGCTTCATAACGATAGAGGTTACACTACATCGGGCTCAATAAGCAAATTGAGCGAAAGTTGTAATATATGATATCGCGAATGTTTCTTGCGTTGGGTGGAGAAGGAAATTCAATGCTTGGAAATTATATTTGTTAATTGACTATTTCCAAAGCTAAAATGCACCAAACGTTTATATTGTTTTTCAAAACTAAACATCGTGTTAAACAAACAACCTCTCTTCGATATCCATTGACACAGAATATCTGACAAGCTTTCTTTAGCACATATTTACACAGAATGTCAGGCAGCATCTCTTCCATACCCATGTACACAGAATGTCAGGTAACCTGTCGTTGACACCCGTTTGCACAGATTGTCTTGCAACCTCTCTTTGACAGGAATGTACACATAATATCAGGCAGGTTCTCTTTGACACCCCTTTTTCGAAAACCATTGGCATAGAATGTTTAGAAAAATAGTATTTTTAGCACACTGTGAATCTTTCATTTGTTTAGGTTTGTGTTGACAAGTCATAATATTTCTTATGGCATTTTGCATCCGATTTAAGTCGAATATGTTTCAAATGTTTATACAAATTAGCTTTGCTATACTTCACCTATAAATTGGGCCCATCAAAACATCTTTCTTTCAACATATTCTACTTTGTTTGTGTTTATTTGCCTCCCACAATTTTAGTTAAAAATGCAGAGACAAAATAGAAACACCTGTAGGTGCACACCTAAAGCTAAGGTAATAAAATACAAAAATGTAAATGTGTATGACGAAGTAAAGTTTTTCAGCTTCCTCTACGTGCATGTCGTTTAATAGAGGCGAAGAAACAAAGAAAAAGAAAGTAGCTTCATCAGTTGATGCACACTCTGGTGACAATGCGTCTATTCCACATAACTCCTGATTAAAATATATTTTGTTTTGTATATTATTTGGTACTCCTTACTAAACTTGTCATGACTAAAAATTATATGCTTGAGAAAGTTTGACATGTGCAAAAGATAATCGAAGTCAACGTTACCGACAACGCATGAGTATATCAATATATGCAAAGGCTAAGAAGTATTGATATTATGTTTCAGTACTCGAAGCTTAAGATTACGTCATTAAAAATATATCTTGTAACAGTAATTTAAGAAAAAGGTCTTTTAATATCCAGCACAATATGTTGTTTCATTAATTGTTTATTTGTTGTTATGTAGAATCCATGAATGTATCAGCTATATAAATTCTGTTTGAGCAAGAATTGCACAAGTCCACACAAAAGTCACGTTGACATCAAAATCATTCATGTGAGGATACAGTTTCGCTTGAGACATTTTCCTTGATTCGCATATACGTAATAACAATGGAAACCATAAACCACGCAATTTTGAGCTACTATTGTACTGATATAATTCATAAAATTAGATATAGGCACAATAATACATAATGAATTACAACTTCCTTTACAGGGTTAAACAAGAGTTCACTAATAAATATTTAATTTCGTTTTCTAAACATTCCAGCTTGAGAAGATTTATTCTGTACAAATGTTGCTTCATAGGAGTGGAATCTTGAATTTGAACTTAATGGTAAATTTTATTTGTTCGTTTTAAAATATCGGAAAATGGGTGTTCATATTCACATACTAGCTATTTTAGTTCACTCTTTTGCTGCTGCTGTAGATTGTTTAATATATCTGAGGTTTGAAGATTGGGTAAACTAAAGTCTTTACTCTATAATTGCATTGCTTTGTTTACATCCTCACTGGGACAGGTGCGAAAAGGTTAGTGAATGATTGACTGGGCTATCTCTATCAAAATACTCATTGAACACGTTTAAAAGTGAAATTTGTTTCCATTTTTGCCTAAAATGGGACAAACGATAAAAGATTTTTAAAAACAATACATTTTGCAATTGCACAATGATCATAAAATTTGGACCGAGAGGATCTGGATATATGCGAAAGAGAGCCAGAACTATATCAACAGGATGAAATCTCTTTTCCTTTGTACCTCTGTCAAACATTAATTTAAATTTAGCATGTTAGCGTTGTATAATTTGCATTAGCGTATGTTATAGTTTGTTTTGTTTTATACAATTTTTGTTAATCTTGCAGATTTTTAATGTGTACATTTCGTTAATTGTTGCACCATAACGTATGCAAGCTTCAAGCTAATTACCATGGACGATGTTGATCATCGAGTCTCTTAGGTGTTGGTATATTGTCTTATTTGTCCCCCCCCCCTTGATTTGCTTTGCATTTATGATGTTGATTATCGGGTCTCTTAGGTGTTGGTAGATTATCTTTTTTGTCCTTTGATATCCTTTGCATTTATGATGTTAAGAAAAGTGACAATGATGTGGGTAGATTGGTCTATATTTTTAATGGTGTAAAGCAACATTTTGACCTTGGAAAACTATACATTTTCAAAAACGTTTAAACATAGAAGAACGTTTTTGAAAGGATTAACTAATCAGTTGATGAGGACTATTATGTATCATTACTATATTCCTACATTAGTGCATGTGATGCCCATTTTGGACCTGTAACTATTTAAAATATTTTCGGATCAATATTTGTCATGGTATGTAGAAATTCGTTATCAACATCGAGAATCGCGGTTGATGAGTTTTGAAAATAATGGTGCCCTATAATGATCGTGATGAGAAGAGTCTAAATGTACCATAAGACAGTTTTGAAATATTTATATCCTTGCGTAGCTCCGTTCTTTTGATATTCCTAATAAAATTATGTATTCGTCACTTCTGGGCGCCAGTAAACCCAGACCTATGGGACATTAGAAACTAAAACACTTCTCAATGAATATCAATACAGTGATAAGGTACTAACTGTGAGGAGAAAAATGGGAATGAAATTCTCGTTGTTTGTTTTAAAGTATCTTACATTTATAAGCAGACTGCGCTACCTTATCTCTTTGCAAGACCGACATAAACATGAAGAAAAACATGCCAGTCATTATTCTTGTTGAGGTGGCGGTGTCAAAAGTTCGTTAAGATTTTGGTTAATGTGTTTTAACGATGTCTTGTTCGTGGATTTAACGAGTAGGCCTGGGCTTTCTTGTTTTAAACATTTATGGATACGATTCTTATCCATTTTTCCTGTGCTAGACGAATTCAAATGCAATATTATACTACAAATGGCAAATCAATAGCATTTACCATTGCGTTATTTACCTTTCATTTAGAAAAATTGTTGAAAACGTTTTTATACTGCCAACGACATTTAGTTTCATCTGAATTTGAATATTTGATTTTCTTTTTTCGACAAAAGGACATACCTCTGAGTTAATTCATGTCGTCATTTTTGTGTCAATAAAATAGCAGATGCTGTAAGACTTGAAACATTATTTATGTTAAGTTGCCTGGTGTCTTTAGACGATAACGAATAGGGAACCAATTCAATGTGAAACATTTAAGTTACATATATGCTGGAATAATTCAACAGTCATTTATAGATACATTTTCTTCCATTGATGGCTAGAAAACGTTATTGAGGTATATAGATATAGCCCGACAAAATAAAGCTTTATCAGTGGATCTCCAATGAAATAATAGTACAAAAATAGCAATATTGATAATCATGGTGTTTAATTAGGTGTCTTACGTGCGACCAAATCATTTTATGGTTGAAATTTCTGGTCTATATTTCCAACCGTCACTTTGCTGTTGTATAGATTTGTGTACTAATAGTGTTTCGACCACACTCTAATTTACATGTAGACTTGCTGTTGTAATGTACCAAGTCAGAAATAAAATATCACCAGTTAAAACCAGTCTATACAGCGCTAGTTAAGACCAGTCTATGTGCACGTCTTAGGAATGAGATTCAAGGGTCTGACGCGCATGAGATACAATTCTTTATAAAGCTCCTTTCTCGAGAATCATTGCAAGCAAGGTCGCATTAAGGTTATGAGGTTCCAAAGTCTAATAGGAAGAATGGGCCTCAAGTTTGTGATATATTTTGGATTAGAAGGCACACAAATTATGTGCTCCTAATTATACAGCCTTATCAGCCTTTGGGTGACCCTAGACCAGATTGGGAAGAAAATATCTGCGAACTGGACATTAATAATTATTATGCTTATATATCTCTTCACGATGATGCTGAAAAACTAAGTCTTGTAATCTGCAAACATCTTTTCATGGATGCCGGTGAAGCTTATTGAACGCTTATCGTCTTGGGCGACCATCATTAACGAACGCCCAATCATTATAAAAAGAGATTGCTTTTTCCTAGATGGGAAGATTAATATTTTATGGTATGACATGTCTTCGTCACCATCACCCTGACTGGAAAATATCTGAGAAATTGAGATATATCCCCACACAATTATCTCCTATCAAAAGGAAGTGATAATGCAATTGAGTGCTTGAAATTTTATATTCAATCAATACAAAATGTTAACTCGATACGTGTATCAAATTATATATCCAATCAATACAAAATGTTAATTAAGTACGAACTTTAAATGATATATCCAATCAATACAAAATGTTAACTCAATACCTGCTTTAAATTATATATCCAATCAATTCAAAATGTTAATTCAGTACGTGATTTAAATAATGTATCCAATCAATACAAAATGTTAACTCAATATACGCTTTAAATTTTGTCTCAGATCAATTAGTGTCAACGCAATATATGCTTTAAATTAGTTATCTCATCAATACAAATTGCCAATATATTAGAGTGCTTTAAATTAAGTCTCCTGTCAATACAGTGTTAACCCAATATGTATTTTAAATTATGTATCCCATCAATGCGAATTGCCAACGCATTACATGATTTAAATTATGACTAATGTAGATACAGTGTTAACGCATTACGTGCTTTGCTGTAAATCATGTCTCCAATCAATACAAAGTGTTAACGCAATACGTGCTTTAAACTCTCGCCAAGCATACAGGGTATTAACGCATTAGTTGCTTTAAATTAAGACATATCGATACAGTGTAAATGCATTGCGTGTTGTAAATAATGATTCCTATTGATATAAAGCGTTAACTCTACACGTGCTTTAAATGATGTGTTCTACAGGAACAAATTGTTAAGGCAATTGTGTGCTTTAACGCAGGAGTGAGCAAATTATCCTTTTGCTAATAGAATGGCCACCGGACTACAGTTTATTTCAGACTCGAAAGTGTTGCATTATACTGAATGTCAAAAGACATTCTTGTGTCTGTTATCTTCTTCTGCTCTTTACTTAATTGCCAGTTTAAAATTTAAACAAATATAACTCTTTATTATATTAAACAAAGAATGCTATGTTTACTTAATGAGCAACGAGAAGCTCGTATGTTTTTGGCAACGAGAGATAGATTTTGGTATCCTCGCCTAAGCCGGTATGTGAACTACGGAACAGGTAGAACAGGTAAAGTGCATCCACGATACCTTAAAGGTGGCCGATTGATTGATGTCTTCAGTTGTAATACGTTGATATCTGCTTGTTTGTGGAGGATGAACCCAGACGTTATGAAAATAATAAGTTATCCGAAATATATTGCTTCAATTTCATTTAGAATGATTTTTAAAATTATGAGCTAAGAAATATCAGCATCATTTTATATCGCTCTGACATGTCCACGTTTTAGTCTTAAAAGTAAATCCAGACATAATTAAATGATATTATTCAGAGATCAGACCGCATAAATGAAAATTATTAAAGAATAATAATGTTTCATAAAAGAATGTAAAACTTTAGAAGTTTCAACCGTTGCCTTTGAATGTGCAGCTTATCGCCATCAAATCATTACTACTACAAAATTTAACTGTCGTGTTTTCAACACATTTTGTAAGTTAACCATGTTCAAAACAGTTCCTTTTTGCATTTAAATAAGGTCAATTCATCTACTTACGAGCGGTCTGCATGATACATTAAATGGAGCCTCACTATGGTCTCCCAAAACGTAAAAGTAGTTGCTGAGATACAAGTATAACATCAAATCATGATCTTTTGTACTTTGTAAAATCACCGTTATCTATTTTTTGCAAACAATATTTGAAGCATGTTAAGATTATTTTCAATCAGTCTGTACAAGCTGTGATTACCTTTATTCAGCACATGTGTGATTCTTTCAGCATATTAGTGCCATATACCTTCAAATATAGTAAAACAAAAACGACATTGGCATCCTGTAAATCGTGCTCCAATACAAGAATCATACACTTGTAAATAATATCTTTCATGTGCAACAGAAGCATGCTCCTAGCAATCTAGTAGAGGAAACCGATTTATCTTAAAGACTATGTGCCATCATCAAAGGATTTCCAGGAGTAACATATTTAATTTGTATGCAGACAATATAGATATCATATTGATATCTACTGAATGACCAAAGGATAATAAACTCAAGCACATATAGACATATTGTTAAATCTAAACTAAACCACATTTCATAATGTTGAAAATAATGGGATTGTCTTCCTGATTTCTGATATGAACATTGTTGTATTTAATCAGTCTCTCTCTCTTTCTGTCTGTATGTCTGTCTCTCTCTGTCTCTGTCTCCCTCAACATATATATATATATATATATAT
>QKMX01344220.1:6123-16581 GCA_003401595.1 Venustaconcha ellipsiformis | reverse complement strand
CCCCCCGCACCCGCCTAGCTACGCCACTGGCAATAGATCATAATCGGATGAAAATTCACAAGATAAAACTGTCCAGTGAGAGTTAAATCACACTGGCAACGACTGGTTGTGTGGGGGCATTTTAATAAGATCCCTATACCATCATAAACATGGATATAGAATATACAAAGCTTAATGAATACTTCGGTTGAGACTTTTGTCAATGAATGTAAGGTCAAAACAGTGTTAATTATTTGACCTGTAACGGACGACTTATAGACCTATTGATAGATTGTTAAAGAGTTAAGTGTTTGGTGACCTCTAGTACAGAATTTAACAACAAAACATTCGAATGTTCTGAAACTTAAGCAATCTGAGCAATATGATTGGCATAGATTTGATTAGAAAAAACACTAAGTTAATGCTTTGTCAAGTTATGTGTATAATTTATAGGAAATATTACAAATTGAAGGTCACAAGCGCAATGCAACTGTCCAAGAAAAATATCCTAATTCTACCTGTTTTGCTTCGTCACCAGTGTATTTAAATTTGGTTCATATGTCTGTCTCTCAAGACATTAGCTAGATGATATTTATTGGTGTCGAGTTAATAACGGATATATTTCATCGAGTAGTTAAAAACTCAGTATTTTACCTACGAGTTGAAATAAATACATTTTTTCGCATAGGAATAAGGACATGTTATTCTTTTTTATATACACAAATGAGATCAATTGCAAAGGGTTTGCTGATTTGATTAATAGAGAATAAAGCAAAATATTTAGAATGCCTTATTTTCTGGTACAAGGTCATAGCAACCTTACATAGTCTTTAAATGATATACTGATCCTAACTTTCTCTTGAGACAACTTTCTTTAATACAGCACTTTAAAATGTGATCGACGAGGATGGGTATACGTGTACTTATGACTAATATTTTGCGTGTAATGAAAAAAAAACCAATGAAATATCATCTGCGTTTGACTATTGTATCTACCAAACAAAACCTTTCCTATGGATGAATTATAATATTGTATATTAGTAAATTTAAGATAAATATATAAGGAGATAAGGAGTCCCCTTGTCTACATTCTTTTTTGTGCATAATACTAAGAAGAGATGAAGCTATTTACTGTAACAATGACTTGTTATTATTAAATGTTGACATCCAATTTATAACATGATCTCCAGTTTTGAAGAATGATATGACGTTTTTAACGTAAAAATATGGAATCGAAACAGTAATAAACCCGACTTTTTCAGTGTAAAACATTAAACTATATAAGGACATAATTTTTAAGGTGAGACAAGATGTTTTTCACTCTATTATCTATAGAACATGCTGTTTTATTTGCAACATCCATCAATGTTGTTGGTCTCCAGTATTTAAGATACTGCTTTGGGGTTTTTCTTTTGCTTCTCTGTAAACATGTAATCATTCACCCTTTATGAGTTCCTATTTACTGTAAGTATGGTTTAAGGATCTGACAAGGAATGTCACAAATCGTTCAAAATAAAATGTTAAAATGCTCAGTTGTATAACCATCTGAACCCGGATTTTTATTGTCTGTCATGTTTCAAGCTAACTAACAACACATAGGTCCTTCTAATGATAGTTTCTGCAATTTATGTAATTTTTAAATATCCAAACTCATATTAATAAAATGTTCATTTAAACTGATGAAGTCGACTTTAAGTGTTTATACAAATGTTCAAAATAGTTCATCGTTTCTTGTAAAATTTCCTTTTGAGTAACTGTCTTGAGATCCATCGCCTCTTAGTAACTTGGGTATTATTTTACAAACATAATTTCTTTTCTCAAGCATGTAAAATTTTTTTGTAATTGTTTCTTCTTCATCAATTCATTTTGCTGTAGAACAGATCATAACCCCTTTAAGTTTTTCGTTCTGTATTCCATCATCTCCTTTTCCTGCGCGATTCAAGCAAAATATTACATTTCTAAAGATTTACAATGTTTTTCTAATTCCTTAATATTCCAAATAATTTAGATTCTTTTCAGTCTTAGTTACATGAATGAAAACATGTATGTCTATGTATGTGTACATTCAAGTGATGTAGCTTTGAAGAACCTGTGTTAGAGCTACCTTTAAGTAAATGAGTGTCCCTGCTATTTTCTCCCATGCTCCTTTGTCAGCCTTAAGTGCCGTGGCTTAGCCCCCTTGGTCAGTTCATAGGTCATATTTGATCATTTAAGTCCTTTATTAAAACCCCATGTCCATATTTCATAGTGCGTTTTGTGTTGTTATGCTTGATATTAAAGGGAAAGTCTTTTTAGCATTCTTTTTCCAACGACGATGGTAGTCCCCTAACAATACTGAAGAAGTTACTTTGATCGCAAATCTTTATCAATAAACATCACTATGCCAGAACGACATAATGGATGATTTTGTTAGAAATGGCATTAGAATGTTTATCGTGTCATATTCTTCTGCGTGCTGCGACACTATATTAATCTAAGTAAACAAAATCTGTTGTCTGGATTTGGTTTCATTTGAGATCCCTTTTGTGGCATTACTCAACAACTTTTATCATACAGATACATTTTGGGGTGATTGGTATTCTATCTTACACAGTATCTGAATGTAAGATTGGTTAGGATTCAATTTTACACAGTATGTGGTTACACTAAATTCCTAAACACATCTCTCTCTCTCTCTCTCTCTCTCTCTCTCTGCATATTATATAATCCAACACACACATGCACAAGTTTGTGAGTATTCTATTATATGCATACATTTGAGCAAAAATGTCTGTGAACATCTTCTTGATATTTTTTGTCTTAATATCTCCTCACAAAAAATATGGTGGGAAATGTTGACAGAAAGACGTGTTGCATTAAATACAATATCAAATATAGTCAATGCTCTGATTTTATCATTTCACTTGCTCGCCTTAGAAAAAACAGTGTTAGTTAAGAAAAGATAAAAACATGACTGTTTGCGTGCAATTTTTACCTAATTTTCTAAAGTAGAGTAATTGTTTAACTGATCAGGAACTATATGATTATTGTACAATATTGAACACATTATAGAGCTCTGCTGAATTTCATAAAATACGATGAGTGAATTTAATATTGTCATTATTTTCTTTATCACACATATCTGCACAGTTAACATTGGCTCAAAAAATGGTGATATTTATCCTTTAAAGTCTGTATATGAAGAAGAATTTTTAATTTCATTATTTCTCTGTTCCTCTTCACATTCCTATTTTCTTTGTACTTCTTGAATTTGTAACCATGTTCTGTAACACATTCTAAATATCACCAAAGTAATCATTCAATCTCACTGTGCATGTCATGCCTTTTGTTTTAACTAGGTTAATGTGTTGCGATCAAGTGCTCTCTTATAACCATGTATTTATTTTTTTTAAAGTAAGGTTTCCTTCTTCTTTATCGTTTTTGTTCTGTCGGCAATTCAAAGGATATAATTTCGTTGCATTGTCCTAACTGTCTATCTGGCTAACTGAATAGCTGGCTGTATGAGTGATTTAATTGTGCACTATCAACTTGCGAAGTAACTACTTTACAGAAGAAAATTGGCATATATTCCATCAAAAATAGATATGTTAAGTTTTTAAGTTTTCTTCTCTAGCCTAAGACGTTCTCGTTTCATAACTTAGATACTGAGTCGATATACGACTCAACGTAACCAAGGTAACGAGATGCAGTGGCTTTTGTTGTATAGTTTTCACAGAAGGTCAGACACGTGGTCATTTTTCCGGTGCAAGTACTGCTGGTGAGAAAAAATATGGGATTATCGTCGATCAAAACGCTGGAGGTACCACACATATCAATTAATCGGAAGTCCTTGGATGATTCCGTCTGTAACACAACATCAAGATTGCCAACGTTGCTCAAACAAACCACACCCTGGGCTTTGCCCTTTTGCAACGGAGAATTTGTACTGCTATTGGTAATTTCTGACATCATCTGCTTTATGTACTGGTGTGATTTTAGATTGACTTTGATTCTGTCGGACCACATTTTAGCTAGTTTCCAAAACTCGTTGGACGGACACACACCTCTTAAAGGTTTGACGGTCACATTTTCGGTTGCAGCAAAAGCACCGGTGCCAGGATATGGTACGTCCCCCATCTGAGACTGCGTGTCCTTAGGAAGGTATCTCCTCATATTTACTAGGATTTCCGCGGTCAATTCGAGTTCACATTGTGAAGGCACTGATCTCTCCACAAGCCGAGCAAATGCACAACAACAAGCTGCCATCAAAGCTCCAGAAAGTAAAATATTCATGTCTTTGCACCTGGAAATAAACGCACTTGTCTTATTTTCATTGAAAGTTCTCATTAAAGTGCGTGATTTAGGTTCTCGTTTTTCTAAAGACTGGATTTCGTTTGCAAATGTTGAAACATAAGCATCAAGTGCCGACACCAGCAACGAGTGGTCTGATGCCTTAATTTGATTTCCTGTGACACAAGTTACTCCAAATACTTCTACAGGTACGCGGCTCGCAATAAACTCACTAATCACACGATCTAATGGTGGGTATAGTGATAACGACTGTACAGACTTGTGAACAAGTCCATAATTTGTCCTCTCCAAGAACAGCAAAAATTCTTCAACAAGCCATCGAAAGTAAATTCCATCAACGATGCCATGATGCCAGGAAAAGCCAAATACTGGATGCCTCGGTTCGTCTGCTACTTGTTCTTTCTTACTTATTTCGGAAACATTTGTACTGTAGGATGAATGCCATCCTATAAGCCTGCATCTCCATAAGGGGCCTTCACTCATTCTGTACCCAGTAGTTGCCCCTTTGTCTAGAAAATCACGAGGACTGATTTGCTCCTCTTTGAAGTCAACCTGCAATGAATCCATTTCTTTAAAGTAAAATATTCCAGGTGTCTTGTGATCTTGCTGGATTGTCATCCGTAGTAAAGGATGTCTTTTTGAAAGACACAGCAAAGCTTCTACGATTTGGCTTATGGTTGGTTTATAGGCGGCAGTCAGATGAACAACGGATGTCAAAAGGTCAGAACCCTCCTGGTTGCAGTAATGATACGTGAGTTCTAAGTGCCCAAGTTGTCTCTTTAAGGGCACTGAGTCCCTTTTACATCTGTTTATAGCAGCATCCATAGTCCATGTTACAGCTGAAATATTCAAAAAATAATGGATGGATATGAATTAACCACTGAAATAATAAATTAATACTCCTTACAATTGTGCAACTTCGCTTTCGAGACAACACAGTTGAAACTGAACAACTTCATTTCGTTTCTCACTAGGGTACACAATAAAAGTAAACTTAACCGCATATATCATTGCCAAACTGAGGACTCGGACTGATCGTGGTATTAATATCGACGCAGTTATTTAAGATAAATGCAAGCTCGCGAGATAACTTCCACTAAGACACTTCTTCTTCACTTAAATTAGCACATCGACGTGTGTTTGTGTATCGATTCTCTCCGATATTATGGGTCAGTTTGTCGTCTTCATTGTAACAAACAAACGTGAAAAACACAGCAACTAGAGCCACATTGGGAGTATAAAACGGGTCACCGAAGTCTAGTAACATGGCCTTTTATTCAACCCTTACTTAGTTCCATTCTGTAAAATAATCATCATTAACAACAAGAACCCTTTGCTCTCACAGGCTTGGAAGGATAAATAACGCTCATTCATGCGGTGTTCCAGCAGCATCTGTTGGCTGTTCTTGTGAATACTTTAACAGTACTTTTTTATTTTGCATTTTATTTTCAGATGAATTCGATTATGCATATTGCTAACTTATTCTTGGATCTGATTGGCCGATATTTTTGGCAGCTTTTAGGCACTGTTTCAGTACGAATGCTGATCAAAATATGTCGTCTTATATCTAGTTTGATTATGAGCAGAATGTAGGTAAATTTCATTTCGTATTAGATCTTATTGATTGGCTTTTTTCATGAGGGTATTTAAGGATATACTGTAATTTACCCAGTTTACTGCTATCGTACTGACGCCATCCCCCAACAAAAACTGTTTTACTAGTATTTAAAATCTTTTAATGAATTTAGTTTTGTCAACTTTAGAATATTAAGAATAATCAACTTTTTAATCAACAATTTGCAAGTCAATATGACATCTGCCGGCTGGGTGTCCTTTCTACATCCGGGTTCACTCATTCATTTTGGAAAGAAAAAAAAAGTCTGTTTTTATATGGACGACACATTTAAGAGCGATACTATCACTTGTCAGGGATTTGTAGATATAGTTAATAGAAGGGATGCTTAAAACTACCTACAATAGATGAAATATTCAGTTTATCAATATACCCTCTTTTTTCAGATGGGTAAATCAACACAAGATTAGGAATATGATTTCGTTTCCGTTTAATCTTACTCGAGATGGTTGGCCATTCTGATTTTTATTTCAGCTTAAATTGATCCAAGAAAGATAACACCGGTAATAAAATAATTCTATATGATTAAATACATATAGGTTTGCTCTAATTAATGTATACGGTTCTAACCGTCACAATGCAAATCTTTACTTACAAATCTAAGATAATATGATAGCTTTCAGCAGTGATTAAGCTAACTATTGGAGGTATTTTCAGGTTTATCATGGACCTAGATTTTAACACCGATAAAATTTATAATGTGATGAGCAATCCCAGGGCAATGGACTTGGTACATGATACATGTGCAGGAGATAATTTTGCTGACATGTGGCGAGAGAAACATTGTTACATAAGAATAAACCTATATAAGAAATAACCCAGTTAAGCAAGCTATTTTATCTTATTTCAGAAAATCATTTTACAATTTTGGATCAAACTATCAGAAAATCAGTCTACATAACTGACCATGCTCTATAAAGTGACTTAGGTTTTTACAAAGAAACTGATACACAAATATTGTTTTGGAAATTCAATAATTCATTATTAACAGATTGAAGTTATATTTCTCTTGTTAAAATACAGTCCACCTTTGCAAAAAAAAATACATTTGCTCTATTTAAACATTCCATTACTGAGCAAATTTCACCTTTTTTCGATCAAAGATCAAATTTAGTTTTAAATGACACTGTCACAAATTGAAGGAAAACCATCTCGCAGATCAGTTAGAAAGAGAACAATATCAGATGACGATGCAGCTTATTAATGAAATTAATTATTTAAAGACATTAATGAAATTACCAATTTTCACATTTTACAGAGTAAAATAAATCAGTGGAAATTCATAAGAAAAATTGGAATGTGTGACAACAAGACCAATGTGAAAACGAATAGAAGAAGGATAACGGATATCAAAATATTTTTTTAATATGGAAAACAGGCATTACATCAATAAAACGATCACTGGTTGAGAACAATCAGATAGAACATTAACTAGTAATCATTTAGAAAGTTTGGGGGGAAAAAACAAATATTATCAGAAGCTAATATCATATCATGTTGATCCGTTTGAACTTGAGTGTCTCTTCCATTGTAGATATATTTCTAAATTAGACTGTGTACAGAAAGAATCTAACTGTAACTAAAACATCTCTAAATATAAATACATATCAAATAACAAAGTCCAGGATCAGATATGCTTAAAGTTGAGTCTTTTAAGTTCTTTTGGAGAGCTATTTGTCCAAATATATCAGTGCAATAATTTTTTAAATATAACTCTTGGAAGTTAACATCAGCTCAGAAGGTGTAATAACGTTAGAAGATGTACCACAACTGTATTTAAAGAATTGGAGACCCGTATCTTTACTTAAGCTAGAAAAACACATCAACATGTAAAGCAAACGAACTAACTTTCTTCTAGTAACTATCAATTTTGATCAATATAGGGGAAAATATTTGTACCCTATATATTCTTCTATTGTCTACAAAAGCATATAACACATGAACTTCTCTTAATTCACTTTGAAAAAGCTTCGGGTTATGTTGCTTAGACGTTCACTGATATATAACTATAACATTTTTAAACGAATATTTAATGGACAATTTGATTTTACATTAAGAGGGTATGCAGACAAGGTGATCCTCTTTAGACGTATATTTTTATTCTGTGTGAAGAGATTTTTGCCCATACATATAATAAGGAAAAATGATAATATTAAATAAATAAAAGTACATAATATAGAGTATCTGATTTCACAACATGGAAATAAAACTGTACTCAGTCTTGATGGCTTTAAAAAAAGTCCCTGAAATCAGCCGTTACCTTCATTTAATAATACTGTGAAGTGTAAAATCTTAGTATAAATATCGACAGAAACAAGAGCTGTCCAAATTGGAAATGGTACTGGTGGTAATATTCCATACAGCATATAATAATACTATTTAAAATGGGATTGATCTACCTACCTATTCATACAATTTTCCATAGAGCTAAATAACTTGGTTATACTTAACAATGACGACAGAATTAGGGAAATTAAAGATGTACTACCGTAATATTCAAGATACTCAGAAACAACATTTTCGGTAAAATTGTAGTTATTACAAGTTTTCATTATTAAAACTTACTCATCTATTGACGAGATGTTCAAGTACATTTACAACTTACAATTTACTCCAAGAACTAGGTTCATTTTTTTTACTATTAGTTTCACTAATGTAGGGAAATATACAAAATTAATAGAAAAGTTGTTAGTATAAATTATCACAAGGAAGGGGCCAAGAAATGTTCGTTGACTCAATTAAGATAGCATGGATTAGAAGAATTAATACTCTTGAGCCTTAATGAAAAAAATACCCAAACATTTAATTTGCTCTTCTCACAAACATAGAAATATATTTCCCGTTTGGAACAGATTGTCTTCAAAGAGTTCGATAACCTTTGGACAGATAGCTTTTAAGGAAACAAATATTCTATCATAGATTTACTGTTGAAATAAAAGAATAAAATTTCTTCAAAAACAAATATCTATTAATGGTAATAAGAACATTTATTTGGAAATTCTAATGTAATGTACAAACACTGTTTTCCTAAAAAAAATTCACCAATAATTTTCTAAGATATACGGCTATGTAAATGAACATGGTTATGGATTAATTGTAATATTTTGGTAAGAAATTTTGGGTCCATGTAAATTTCGTCGAATATCATGAGCTTTAATGTCATAAAAATCTACAGAAGTATATTTTATATCAGTATCGATCCTAATATCCAATACTCGTGTCTGCACCATCTATATTACTTTAATAATGGATAGAAAGGGCTGAAATTTTTTTTACAAAACAATCATTTGCAACAATCAGGTTCTGGCTTCGGCTATGAAATGGAATACAGAATTGCATCACTATAAACTACTACATTGCATACTTCGTAACGACTAAAACTGTTAAAGCAAAGTTAAAAATTAAAACCCCACATAAAACCACATATATCTTTAGCTGACGATGTAATAATAAATTTCCAAATATGTATTTCATTTTTGGAAAGAACTGAAACAACACTTTTCGTCATAAAAGTATTAAACACACAGATTATCATGGGCAAATTTCAATACCAAATGCAACTGGTAAATGGACATAAAAAATGTTTTGTTCACAAAAATGAAACTGAATAATTCTATTAACTTACTGCTATATGCTATTCTATTGAGAGTAAGGCATGTTTTTTATACGTTCATATGTTTAGTATACATATCTATAATTGTATATTATATAATTGTACTTCTCTTACTCCTGCCCCACCCACCCTTTTCCCCTTACAGGTCTTGTTCTGTAGATGGATGTACTCCAGTAGTTTTTACTGTATTGACTAGTGAACGACATCAGACCACCGTACTCAAGCCTCTATGTTTTTTTATGGCCTGAGATTCATATTATATTCTACTTACATAGAAATGAGAAGGATTTGGTATGTCAGGTTATTATGTGGGAGTAAAACATAAATCAAGATGTTTTTCATTAGAAAGTGTTTGCTGCTGCTACACACTACACCTACTACTAATATAACTATTATTACATACTAATCCCACCATTAATCCTACTATTACACTTACCCGAATCCTACTATTACACTTACCACTACATACTACACCTACCCTTTTTATTATAACTACACTTATCACTACATACTACATCTACTCTTATTACTACTACCACACTTACCACTACATACTACACCTACCCTTATTATTACAACTACACTTACCACTACATACTACACCTACCCTTAATATTACTACTGCACTTACCACTACACACTACACTTATCCTTAATCATACTACAACAATTACCACTACAAACTACACCTACCCTTATTATTGCAACTGCACTTACACTACATACTATACCTACCCTTAATATTACTACTGCACTTACCACTACACACTACACTTATCCTTAATCATACTACAACAATTACCACTACAAACTACACCTACCCTTATTATTGCAACTGCACTTACCACTACATACTAAACATACCCTTATTACTACTACTACACTTACCATTACATACTAGATCTATTACTATTACTTCACTTACCACTAAATACTACACCTA
>QKMX01344209.1:85113-98539 GCA_003401595.1 Venustaconcha ellipsiformis | reverse complement strand
CAAAAGATTAGTACTGGTGGCATATGCTTCCCAAATCTAAAAGTAGTTATTACTACTTTCCTTGCCTCACAGCAATGCAGACTGAGAGATCCTTTAATATGATGAAAAAAATACATACAGATTGTAGGAAGTCCCTACACACTAACATCATTTTTATAGTGTAAAATAAACACTGACACCTGCTGCATAGACTTTAAAACCCCTGATTACATTTTGAAAAGTGCAAAGGGTGCATGTGTTGCATATAATAGTGTGTGTGTGTGTGTGTGTTTTACAATACAATCAAAATAAAAAGAATAAAAAAACTTTCAGAGATGTAAATAATTATGTAAAAGTTTGTAAAATTAGTTTATGTTTGGCATTTGTTGTTTTAAAACTGTTGATTTTATATAATGAATGAATACATTTTTTCGTGTAAGGTTCTTTTAGTCTTTGTAAGGTTTTTGCTGGTTTGGGGTACAGGTTTTCATCTCAGGGGTTGACATGTATGAGATATACAGAATGAAATAAAATAGGGTATCTTACAAAACTTGCAAAATGTAATTTGTAAGGTAAGTAGCAGTAGGGAAACAATTTTATGTTTCTTACTGACAGATTTTTGTTGTTTCAACACTCAATATTTAGATTCAAGTTTGTAGTGAAAATGGAAGGTTATATTGTGGAACTTTAAATCATTTGTTATCTCTCGAAATAATCACTATTCCTAAGTTCATTACAGTGAAAGTCAACTCTATACAATGTTCAAAACATTAGGACATAATTTTGAAACTGGTCACTGTGAAACACACCCACTGACAATGATATGTGTTAATTGATACTTGCTACCTGATAAAGAAAACAGTACAATGCAAATGCCCGTATTATACTTTATGTTTGAGCTGGTCAAGAAAAGCAGTAGATAACCATTTTAAACACGTTCAAATGTATGATGTAAGGAAAATATGTTGGTACCTTGATCTGCTGGAGAATCTGCTGAAATTTCTTAGAAGAGTAGAGCTGAAAAATCCATTCCCTGTTTGGAAAAACATCATCATCATGTATTATCCTTCCTCCCAGGTCACATAATTCTGGCATACATCTTGTACATATGAAGGCAAACTTAAAGGAAGAATAAATTAAGTGTATACAGTAAGGTTTAAATGCTCAATATAGAGAGAAAGTAATTAATAATACTAAGGTATACTTTCTTTTTATGGGTCTCATTTTTCTGGTTTTGAGAAAAAGACATTTTCATGAGTACTTTAAGTGATTGTTTTGCCTGCCAAAGTATGTATATTTGTAGTGTTAAATATATTTAATTTATACGTTGTGCTTGACCTTTGTCTGTGATTGAGGGTAGAGTATTGGTCTACCTGACTACTGTCATGTAATGTCTGCTCAAGTTTTGTCAGTTATAAGTTGTAAGCAAGATGTTTACTAAAATTTCAATTCAAGGCCTGACCTTGTTCATGAATTAGTGAATTGTATCATTAGAAATTACCCACCTGTGGGTATTTTGTTGTGACATTAATCAAATGATAATCTGTATATAAAGGACTAGTGTTTCAACTCTATGCTCTTAAATTAAGTAATACAGAGAAGCTAAAACCAAGTTCTACAATTAATTTATTTCTCTAGAAAACAATGTGAATATTTAAAAAGAACTTAAGTACAGTAACTGTGAATTAAATCCTAAACAGTCCTAAAAGTTCTATCACCAGTCCAAATGTTTGAAGTTCCAATTGAATTCCAGTGGTAATCTCAAAATATTCCAATATTGTATTTGTTGATGTGCATGTAGTCTTGAGCTTGCTAATGTGCCAATGGCCTGGGGTGTTGCAATGTGCTAATGTTTTTCTGATATGTCACAATAATATAATCCAAAATGTCCTTGACTGAATTCCAAATTAATGTTTTAGTACATGAATATTATTGATCACTCTAAGACCAGTGAATAATAATTAAAATAAATAAATCCAATCAAATTAAAAACTGAAAACAATAAGAATAATCCTGCTTCAGATGTTAAGGCATCAATGAACAATTCTAAGTTTAAAAATTATATACCCCTCTAGCGGACTAAGTCACAATTACCATTTTCTGAAAATACACCGTCAACCTAATAGGAAATTTCCATTCTGGTTTCTAAGGTAAGAATTAAAACTATTTTTACCTCAAATTGAAGTAAACATGCTTACTAGTAATAATAATAATGATCCAAATATTTAATCTATTCTCAATGAGATATATTAGCTATATCATGTTGTTTACAAAATAAACATCAGTGAGCAGGTCAATTGCATGAAAGTCCAGTGCAAAATACAGCTGTACACAACATATAACCATTAGGAATAGCCAACAAACAATACAAATTAAATTTTCATAACACTAAGTAAACAATTAATCATTTGTGTTTTAATATCAGTCATTTGAATCACATTTGTGTTACAATATAATTTGAGAGGAATCATTTATTTAAATTATTACTTGCAAATACAAATTTTTCACTGACTTTTTGGACTAAAACACTAGTGGGATTATTGGGAACTTGTCTAAAGACATTCTGAATTATATCAATGTGAAACAGCATGACGAGTGGTACATCAGCACATTCAAGTTCATTGGAATTCATTCAGAACATTCTATACTTTTGGAATTGCAGAACATTTAGGATTATTTTGGATTTAATTCACAATATTTTAAGTTCACTTAAATTTTCATTTTATAACTAAGACAAATTCAATTATTTGCTGAATTTTACTAAACTTGTGGTTTTACTGTTTTCTGTTACATAGTTTGAGACCAAAGCATCATAATACTGCAATAGGCAACTTGTGGTTTTACTGTTTTCTGTTACATAGTTTAGATCCAAAGCATCATAATACTGTAATAGGTATAAAATTTTGAGGATTAACCTGAAAAAAAAACCCCTCAGAAATACAAAAGAATAAAACTGAGAATAACAAATGATGGCTACTTTAATGGCTGAAAGAGTACTACCACCTGTATGAGCACAAACCAAAAACCTGTCAAGGAAAATCACCTACACTCAACATCAAAGGAACCCAATGCAGCAAACAAACACTAAACTACTAATTGGTTATTAAAAGTACATGCCTATGATCTTCTCATAAAAACACTGTCCATAAAGTTGCACCACCAATTACAATCTGATGATCAAGGCATCAAAAGAGTGGATAAAGAGTATAAATATCAACTCAGATCACCATCCTTTAGGATGATATCATCATTCCACATGTGAACAAAATACATGCAATCAGCATCTAGTGCCAACTTTGTTGTGTTCACTTAGAGCCCATCAAAAAGCGCAAGGATGCTAACTAAACTGACAGGCAATGGAAGACTCCTTTAAGAAATACTGGACTTGTTTAATTCAACAATTTCAGGATTATTTATCTCACAAACATCTGTATGTACCAGGTGACTTAGTATGATGTTGATTTAGTAGTTTTATCTGAAAATCAGAGAAGTGTGAGTTTCACTACTCTGTGGCACTGTATATAGTGTTTCACTGGTAACTGTCATTCAAGCATTAGTTTTAGTATCTTACAGTCATGTTCATTGGGAATAGGTTGACATGAATAGATAAAATGAGATGTGCTTTCACAAAGATAAATATTTTTCACTGCATTTTCACTTAAATGAAGAGTTGATTTAAATAAGTATTAATTTTCATTTATAATATCATTTCCCATTCTTTGTTTTATTTTTAATAATTACTGTGTTTAAATAAAATGCTTTTCCTATTTCTCTGGAACCTATCTCACAACATATTGATTTAAGGAAGTGAGTGGAAATTATGGCTACTGGATATCTGATAGATATATGTGCATTGAAACAATAGAAAATGCTTTACAATTCTTGTTTTTAAAGAGTGAATATAAACAGACATGTGTAAAAGCTAATATTTTGTAACCCGATTAGAGAAATAACATTGAAAAAATTTATTTATTTAAAAAGTTGTTTCTATATTTAGTAACAGTGGCCATATCTGTTGGCAGATCAATTGTACAATTTGAAAGCACCATATATGTGAATCCTTTCTGTAAATTTGGTCAACTTCAGTTGAACAGTTTTGAAAACTTTTGAAGATTTTCCATAATCTGCCACAAGAATCATATTCATACATACTAACCCTGATAAAGGTATGAGTGTAATTATTGCTAATATAAGTGACAAAAAAGCATAAATTGAGTATAAAAAGTGTAATCTAGACATTACATGCCATTATTACAGTACACTGTATGAAAAATGTATATTTATTTTTGCAACTAACCAGGTTTTGCAGCTGGTCAAAATTCTTGTCACAAAAGGGCAAATTCCATGTGGATTAGAACCAAACACAAATTAATATTGATAAATTATTTATGTTCAGCACTCACATTAACTAGTCAATACATGTAACACTTGCTGAATGATCATCAAGTCATGCATTCTGCAAAGAGCATGAGATTCATGTGTTCAGTCTGAGTGCCATATTACATCAGTCATATTCTTCAATTAAAGTTTATAAAGCAGTGTTTTAACTTTTTTCTGATCTCACATGTTTTGAAGTTTGAATAGTTCCATCTGTTCCAACATTTTCAGTCATATAACATCCACAAGTCACACCATAAAAGCCTGTTTTGTTTAACATCTTGGGACCCGTTCCTTTAAAAATACAAACTGGTCTGCCTATGTGGCAAAGGTTCAAATTGAAGAAACTGTTTTCTCTGAAATCTGACATGTACAGTCATTACAAATCAAAATAAGCAAAGAGCACATACTTATAGTACTCTTACATTATTCTTACACAGCAGTCATCTTTTTAAGAATATTTTAAAATTTAAATGAGTGTAATTAAGAGATAATGAGAAATGACAACACAACTTTATTTTTTTATTTTTATTTTTCAGTGTCACAAGAAAGTGTAGTCTATATACAGGGATAAGACGTAATTAGGTCAAGAGAGGCATACTAATTAAACCAAAAGCATAATGGTTGCATGTAAGGGTATTTAAACAAAAAGCATAATGGTTGCATGTAAGGGTATCTGTTGGCAGACTGGCATTCTTGATAAAAGATCAATGCTTTCTGTCAAGTTTGGTAAAGATCTATGCAAAGATTCTGGAGAATTTGTTTCCAATTTTTTTTAGCAATAACTGCTATAATTGGTGGCAGACTAAAATCGTATATACAAATTTTAAAGGTCATCAGGTCATAATGCTCTCTGTCAAATATGACCAATTTCTATTTGGCAGTCTGAGGGAAGAAGTAACTTAAAGGCTTTTATATTTTTAGTAATGACTGTCATATTTAACAGTGGATCAGCATTAAAGAGTTGTTCAAATTTGAAAACCCTCTATGCTAACATACTTACTGTCATATTTGCTCCATTTCTGTTGAGCAGTTCCTAAGAAAATGTTTTTAAAAAAATTTTTTTTTAATAATTGTGACTACTGATGGATTGGTAAAAACTTGAAGGTCTTGATCAGAATACTTTTAAGCAAGTTTTGTCAAATTCTTTTCAGCAGTTTTCAAGAAGAAATCACTTTAAGGTTTGTAGTAACTGCTTTCCTATTTTTAAGAAAGAGTGGCCTTATTTAACAGTTAATTGGCATAGTTTGCAAAAATTTTTCAGGTCTTCTTGCAATGATCCATTGTCTCAGATTCGATCAAATTCTGTTCTGAGCCTTATTTAACAAGTCTGTGTTTAAAAGGTTATAACTATTTTATTAATGACTAATATCTGATGGTGGATCAGCATCATTTGTATAAATCTAAAAGCCCATCATACCAAGATTGCCAAATTTGGTAAAAATTGGTCCAATGGTTTTAAACAGCAACTGTTGATGCAGCATGAAGGGCCATACCAAAGCCTTACATGGCTTTTGAACAAGTGACCTAAAAATTAACTTGTGCTATGTTTATAAAACATTTGTACTGCAAATACATTTTCAGTTTTGATCAGTTGTTTCATTTCAAAGATACATTTCAGGACAAAATAAGAAGTATGAGATAGTCAACAGGGGCTTGTCTGCATGCCAGTGTTGCTCTTCCATTGCAACTGTCATGAATGCATTTTTGATGTTATGACAAGTCAAAAAGGTTCAGCCATGAACAAATAATTTTAAATACTACAAACATATCTCTCTTTATTTAAAAGATGTTTTAAGAAATAAATGGAAATTGACATTGGATTTGAAATTTTCCACACTGAGTAAACGTTGGTGGGTGAAAAAGTTTTATTGCAATGAAAACAATCTGAAATAGTGAAAATATACTCACACCCAAACTCTTAGTTCAAAATCCTGCCTATTGAGTCAATGCAAAAATGCTCAAATTCCAAGTTAGAATTTTGATGTATGATGAGTCTGAGATGTGACATACTATATTATCTCCATTATAAATAGGAACTAACTGCACAAATCCAGATCTGTGGTCACATAAGGCATCTGCAGAACTGGTTCAATGTAGTTGTTATTAATAATCAGTACATGATCAACAAAGACCCTGGTTTGTCAGTGTATTGTAGGGCAGCAGATCAGGTGCATGTTGTTTGCAGTTGGATGCTACATAGATGCATTTATATTCTGTATACCAACTGGACACCATAATTTTTAGTTAAAAATAGTTGTCAAACATAAAAGCACTAATCTGATGGGCAAGTGTTTAGCTCAGGGTGAACTGAACCTATAACCTTAATATTAATAATCTTACCTTCTTCACCAGATCTGGCAAGATGACAACAGAAATGTTTGTTGAGTCCACAATAGGGTCATCTATGGCACAGAACACATACTGCAGGTACATGGAAGCAAACCTAAAAAGCAAAGAATACAGGTACATTAAGAAAAAAAAGATGAATAAATATTCTCCTCAACAGTCAAAAGCCAATTTTTCAGGTAAAATATTTATTCCATAACACTTATCTAATCATAATACCTTTGAAGAAGTACTACTACCTCACAAAATTCAGGCCTCCCAGGCTAAAAAATTTAAGCTAAAAGTTAACTGCTCATCATGGAGGCTGCTAGAGTAATCTCCCCCAGATACAGGAATGGAGTCAAATTCCATTACTACTTCAGTTATTACTGGAACTGTTAGCATGCTCTGCAGATATCACTGTGAGGAGGCTGGAAGGGCATATGTGTATTATGATTGGGTAAGTATTACTGAAAGAACATTTTCTATAAAGATTGGTTTCTTCTTCAGATATATTATCCAATCATAATACTTTGGTGAATAGGTCATAGGTGATGGGAGTTACATCCCATTACACTGGAGAGGCCATCTCCTGTAACCTAAAAATGTCAGACAGCTTTTAAACTACCCCACTGGATAAGAGATTTTATCTGTTGGGAAGCAGCTTCAAAATGGAAAATGTATCCTTCCCAAAAATGCAGCAGAAGTCATGAACAATCATCCTTTTGAAGTTATCAAATGACTTGCCAGTATAAATGATGGATAAAAAAAAACCTGGGAAAACCCTGGAAAGAACCACTGATCCATGAGAAGCTGCTGGCTGAACCCAAGTCTTGAAACCACGCAGACTGAGGTGAGATGGAAGTGATCCATAACAGTGAAAACATTAGACCACTTGGCCACTCATGGTCCCTCTGTATAATGTCAAAGAAAAGTATCCATATGGTATGGATTAGTAGTTCATAGACACAATATAAATTATTTAAACATAACACCCCCTTTAGCTACTCTACATGTCTAACTTTCGCTGAAAGGTCATGAAGTCCACAAATGATAAATGTTGTATTACATAACTGCAGAATTCTTCTTTCAAAATATGTCAGGTACTATTGATTTGTCCATTTCCTAATTTAACAAATGTATAAGTTTAACAAAATCCTTCTCCTCTAACATTTGTTATGCTTTTAAGTTTAACAAAATCTTTCTACTCTAACATTGTCAGTCACAAAACATTCACATGTCACACTGTTCAAGTCCATTTTCAGCTATATATGTTTTAAAATGTAATGAACTGTGACATTTGGATTCATATTCAAGAAACCCATCTGTTTTCTTGGAACTGTTTCATATGCAGCTACTATAAATATAAAAAAAGGAAAGTTATAACAATGGATAAATGTGCAGCAGCTAATAGTCACAAAACATGAGTCTCAAACTGTAATCATTATTCAGTGTCTTGCTTGTTCCTGATGTCTTTGAACTGAACATGGAAATATCTTTTTTTTCTTCAAATCTTTTGCCCATTTTATAACCAAGGTTATTATCAACAGCTTGATGCTAGAGTACCTGAATACCAGTTGATAGGGTTAGATGATATTTAATCTACAACACTGGTTTTTATTATATCACACAAGACTGCATAGAAGGTGCTCACTGATGATCACCATTCCCATGGCTGTTATGTATGCAAAATGCTCATAATAATAAGTTACTCACTCAACTCAACATCAACAACAGTTCAATGCCAGTTGGTCTTTGTTGATTAGCAGTTCAACAAATGTTAGAACATTGGTCCAAGACTGAAACTCTGGTAGCAACAAGCGAAAGCTTCTTTGATTGATGCTAAGATCAGTAAGTCTCCTCTTGTCAGTGAGATCTAGCAAGACAATGGAAGCCTGAGAGCAAACATCATTGTGTCTAGTTGGACAATAAAGCCTCCTGTGCAGTCTGAGATGAATACTGGAGAAGACTGCATAATGTCCTGATTGGAATTTCATTAATAAGCTAGTGTTCCCTTAGAGCAATAAAGCCATGGATACTAAACTGTGGTTTATCCATTAGAATGCCCAGTGATGTAGAGTTGGAAAACTGCACCAAGACCTTCTGCCTTTTGGCTTCAGTGGCATTAATTGTGGAAGGAGCCTGTATTGATATGAGACATATGGTAGAGTCTGGTTTTGGCAGAACAGTATGTACTTTATCTTTCATGACATTGTACTGTTATTTGTGTTGAAATGGATTAGGAGATATTTGATCCATGAAATGGGTCCATAGAGCTGAAAATAAGAGACTTCTGTCTTTTAGCTAAACATATAGTCATGTTGTAGTGACCTGTTGCAATGAGAAATGTAATACAGAGTAAAGTTTTGATGGCTTGATTGATAAAATGATTGATTGTATTTTATGGTGCATCAGCACTTTTAGGGTATTTGCCACCATACAAAAGGTTATATGTAGGATTAAAGTGATAAAAGGTTTCTTATTGACCAGTGATAATAAAATCAAATAGTTAAAAATATAAAGACAAGATAGTAAGGGTAATATATAAAGCTTTCTGATCAATGGAGAATGTAAATGATGTGTGTTAATGAAGGTTTAGATGAAAAGGTATTGAGTATAAAGGATGTTTTGATGGAGTAGTGCCATTTAATCTTGCCATTGTACCATTATTGTGTTGATATGAGTTGGGGGATATATGATCCACAAAACAATACATACTGCTGTGTAAGACAATAACTCAGTAGACTTGCTTTAATCTCAATCTCACTCCAATGTCGCTCAATGATAGTTTGGATCACTTCATGGTATATAGTATAATATCCATGGAGAAGCCAGTAATTCCTTGACATGGCATCAGTGTGCAACCTGATGTCTTCATCCCTCAATTTGTGTTTCTGCACTTTCCTCTTTAATACTCCCAGTACTAAAACCCAATGACATCTGTCAATAATATACAAATCTAATATGTATTCATAGGCTAGAAACTGAAGCAAACATGCACAGTGATTGTCAGTCTGGTGTTTCCTATCTTTTCAAAGTTTACACTTGGTCTTACCATTGGTCCAAATCAGCAAGACAAAATAGAGCCGACAATATATCCAGGTGTAGCATGGCACACATCCAGCTTTTTTAACTCAACATAGGTGAAGAGCTACACACCATGACAACTACATGTAAAAGGGTGCACATGGCTGCCAATACAGGTAGATTATTGGAGCATCTTTATTAATATGTACAAAGTGGATGCTAAATTATCAATTCTAATAAAGGTTACTTGTATGAAAGGCCAACTGAATGCCTATACAAGTTAAAAACACTGAAGAATTGCTTATAGTAACTATGAAGTGGATATTATGACTAAACTGAGTATAGAAAACTTACCTGATTGTATCCTATTGTGGTGGAAACTATGAGTATCTGTAGTACACAAAATACATACAAGTAAAAATGCATTTTATAGTGTCACTACTGATACTTACGAAGTGGGTGCTATAATATCAATTGTTAGACAATGTAACTTATAGGAAAGGCCAAATGACTGCCTGTACGGATAAAATCAGCAAAGCATCATGTATTTAACTACAAAATGGATGCTAAGACTAGATTAATATAGAAAACTTACTGTATGCATATGACTGTAGGAAATTATACAGTAAAATTATGTGAGTTTTCTGTATCACACCAAACCTAACATATTTAAAGAAACTGAGAAAAGTGACCTAAATACAAAACTTTATTGGAGGAATGGGTGGATAAATGAATGTTTATAACAATGGACTGACATTGGTCACTACATGCCCCCAAACATATTTGCAGTGGGGCATAAGAAAAGTATTAGAAATTGATGTTATACAAATGGCTAATAAATAAATTGGTTTTATGAAACAAGACAGAGCCAATTTTGTTTTAAAGAAATGATCATACTTAGATATTTAATGTTTCTACATTAATATAAATAATGATTTTTAGTTCTACAGTTTTCTTTATCTGCCAAAGCCTTGTGTTTTAAAGCCTTTCATTTTCCTGGGAATGTTTCTGTAGCTGTGATACTACATCAAACTGAAGATACAAATTAAGGAATGTTCTACTCACTGTACACAAAAACCCACATGAACATTATGAAATACAAATAGTTGCATCAAACAAATTTATCTTTTTCAAAAAAAACCCATGTCCACCATAATTATAAATACATGTACTCACATGTAAGTCTAGTCCAACTACAAACAATATTGACCCTGATCTATGCATGATATTAACTAATAATTTGTCAGCAAAATTACTGACATTTTCAGTTGCAAATAAAGAAACTACTGATTCACTATGGAAAAGTGTTTTAAGGGGTAATTTCCAATATTTATCAAACTGAATTTGTTTTCAGAGCTTCAAGTAACATGCAGTATTAAAAAGAGTAATGCAGACCTCTTTAAACCTAATGTTGATGGTTTCAATACCTACTTGCAAACTACAGCAATAATGCCTGGTCCACCATATTTTTATTTAATTCAATTATTATGCCCACATTACTGTGATGGCCAAGGATACTGCCACTGTTCATCTATGGAAAAGTTTGTCATCACTTTTAACACACCACATGGAGTATTTGAATGAAAATTGTTAGCTTAGACATGGAATTATTGAAAATGTGCAATAAAATGTTACCTCTTAACCATTATAGGAAATATTTTTTTTAATTGCCAAAAATGTGGATATTATTAGAATTCTGCTTGTTATCATTTCCTTTGTACACTAATTAGAGGATTTGGGTTGCCATACATCACATTTTTCCCTGACAAGTTCTCCTTTTCAGTCCTTAAATTCTGGATTATCCTCTTTTTTGAATATTTAAATGTGGTTAACTCTATGCAAGATTCTATTTAAACTGTGTGGGTTGGATATGTGGTTGGTGTACACAAACAATGTTTTACTTTTTTCCTCTGCATCGTTTGTCAGGAAATTCTTTTGCAAAAAAAGTATGAAAATGAGTTGCTTTGGAATTCATTTCATCTTCAATCCTTCTTCCCAAAGTTCATGTAGATTAGCAATAATCTTTTCACTCTGCCCCATTTTTGGGAGAATTTTGTCATAAACAAGCAAATCAAGAGGTAATTTTTTAGAATTAAGCTTGTCACTGATTCTTCTCTTGATCTGCTTGAGTAATTTGCTGTTGTGCATGTCAGTCCATCAGTCTCTAACAAAGTGGTTCCAGGTGGCTGAGTGGCCTAAGACACTTGCCTTAACATATCATTCCCATTATGGTGTAAATTTCTTTAAAAATTGTCATATTTGGAAAATTCAGTTGTCATTGCTTCTCCCACAATACTTGGATGATTTTACTGAAATTGTATGGGCTTGATAAATGGTTGGTGTAGATGTACATTAGTTTTACATTTTTCCTTTACTCCTTTTTCTGACATTAGTTGAAAATTTGTAACAAAAGGAGGCTTTTCTAAGAATGAAGCTCTTCTCCAACATTGGTTGGAATATTTTCTTGAAATTTTGTAGGTTAGATATAGGGCTAGTGGAGATGCACAGTAAGGATTACTTTCTTCTCTGACCCATTTTTGTGAATATTTCTTGAAAAAAAATTTTTAAAAAAAGTTTTTGGAATTCAATTTGTCTTGGCTTATTCTTTCACAATGTTTTGATAAACATTTGAAGGCTAGATATGTGATTGGTTGGGGTGCACAGTAAGGCTGAACTTTTTTCCCTCAGATCATATTTGGGGCTAAATGACAATTCTGTTACTGATCACTTTTCCCATGCAGCTTGCAAGATTTTATTTAAAATTTGTATGCAGCTTGCAAGATTTTATTTAAAATTTGTATGTTTTATATGTACTGGTAGTCATTGTTAATTTTACCTCCTGCCCATTTTCAAAATGGGGGGGGGATTTTTGAAAATTTGTTAAAAATTTAAAATTTGAGAATTTTGCTTCATTATTTAGTATTTACATTACACTATGCCATGATTTATTACTGATGAACATTCAGAGATGTTTAGGATTCTGATCTTTTACTGCTCAAAATATCTTAGGAGAAGAGGAATGTATGTTATTTGCTATATGGGATAAACATGTTTAAAAGAACAGGCCTGAAGTGGGGGGGATCTGACTGAAAGTATATCTAGTTTTTAAAACTATTACACACAATCTGTTCTTTTCTAATCAAGGTAATTTTATTGCTAACAGTATCACAAATGTTTACACTTTGTTACTGAAAGATGTATTCTAATATTGATTACTGATGTGTGTTTTACATTGCATAACATTACATCAAGGATTAATAACATTAATAAAATTGACCCCTCCCTGTACTTAAACTTATGTTGGTAAACTTTAAATTTTGCTTGCCAACAGATATATTTCTTATGAACACCATCAACATAATCTGCTTGCCAAAGACAGATTTCTTATGACCACTGCTATTAATGTAAATTTCTATGATCAAACATGTTCATGTGACTACTGATTCCTTATAACCACCATCAATTCATTGTTTACATTTTTACATTTTCAAACATCACCTCTGGTTGACTGCATGGCCACTTTTGTGCTGAGGAGCCATAACTACTACACACATTGATACTGTTTAAAACCTTTAAATTTAGTCATAGCAGTCATCCATTTAGTACTTACGCAAAAATTGACCGCTCCCTGTACACACCATTTGACAACACTTAAAACATATATAATGATATGTGTACAAAAATAAAAACAAACACAACAAAATTAGAAACAGAA
>QKMX01344204.1:6295-20987 GCA_003401595.1 Venustaconcha ellipsiformis | reverse complement strand
TTATTTATTTATTTACTTATTTATTTATTTATTCATTTATGTATTTATTCGTTTATTTAGACAGAAGAGTTAGAGAGCTTTTAGCACATTAAGTCACATTTGCAATGAGCCAAAACGCTAACAACATAGTATTGGTAAAATTCGTATATCAAGATTCCAGTTTTAAATGTAGAATTTCCATCTTCTCTTTGCATTACAAAACTAAAATTTCCGTACAGATTTAGAAATTTAGCTTCTATTTATCGTGAATCATAGTGGTTATGTCACTAAATTATACACATTCTGGATATAATTCCACACAAGTTGTATGAGGGATACAAATTCCAGAATCTATTTTTCAAGCAATTCTTTCTGCAAATAAAAATTAAGAAAGTTATTTGTATCTAGCTTTAGGTGAGTAAAGCTAAACCTAAGGTTTAGTTGAAATAAGTGTTCGGTGGATCGCAGGGTATTAGTATTTTTTATTATATAGCAAGATGCTAAATGCAAAGTTTCTCTTCACCAAATTTGTCACTAAGAGGGTGAAACTATATGGCGTTCCAGCTGCAATTAACAATAGAATAAACCTACAAAACCTAACATTTTATTACATTTTAAACTATATACAACTGCAATAAAACAATGAAACATGCACAGTTAAAACTGCAGAACTTTGTTTAAACTTTGCAAGTCGTTCTGATAGCTTACATGCTGAAAACATTGATTAGCATCTGTTGCCTTAAAATTTCTGACAATTCAAAACCCGGTTGCTTTCGTCGAAACAGAGAATTACACAAATCAAACTTATTGCTGCCAAAAATCACTAAAACCTACGACGATCGCTAAATCAAGCCAGTCTTGATGATAAACCAACATCAAAGAACAATAAAATTATTTTCGAGATTTAATTTCATATCACATAGGCAATTTAAAAGCAATGTAAAAATTTTTAAAGTGTAAAGAAACAGGAGTCGTTAAGCCTTTCACTGCTCGCACACTCTCCCGTGATATAAATTATGTATCATTAAACCAGTTCTACTTGACAAAAGAGTTATTAGTCACTCTATTCATCTAGATTCATAATTTAATTATTATTCTTCGTTTTCGCCTTACTTTTCCCTTTTATTATTTCATATACTTATTCCTTGAATTATTCATTCAATCATCCATTCATTGTAATAATTTCAAATACGGGATAGGATATTAGATTATTCTTGATGATATTGTAACATGTTTACTTTATACGCAACTAACAGCAAATATCCTTTGATTGTATTGAATCTCTTACATCCCTTTTTGTTCCCGTCATTCCCACCTGATCCCGATCTTTCTTTGTCCTTTGAACTACATTGTGTGTCGTAAGTGTGCTGTTCGATACCTTCGCTCCAAGTTGGAGTCTAAAGGTACAATCACATTTTCAAACTCGGATTAAGCATTTCGTACGTACCAATAAGTAATGACTATATGTATCTCTATAGGAAAACTCTTATCTACACTTTTCTATTTTATTTATTTCATTAGTATATATTCCCAATAGAATCTATTATGCATTAGGAAAAGAAGAGCGTGCTAAAAAAAAAGAAGTTGCGGTTTTATTGTGTCATTTTAGCTGTCCTTATTTCTTCTCTTTAAGCGGAATGATTACAACAATTTATTTCTAATTTGACGTTAGAACTATATTTACTTGTTAATGGCGACAAACGCTAACACTTACTGATACTATGTAGTAGAAGTAAGTGTTTCACTAATTTATATCCGGTTGTGGTTACTTTCAAACTTGAATAGCACTCTACCATAAAGATTTGCATTTTTAATAATTTTGTTTGAGCCGGCACATACTCCAAATAGTTTAGTACTGTTAGTTCTCCGTTGCTTTGTTGTTTTCTTTCTCATGCCACAGCATATATCCATTCACAAGAGTTCTTGTAACCTAAGATTGCAAAGAAACTATTAACGCATACGTGGACCTGTAAGTGAGAGGGTGAAAGTGTGTGGAATTCCAGCTTCAATTAGAAATGGATTTCTCTTCCAAATTGCAACGTCTGGACGCGTTGTGCTTGTTAGCAGTACACATTTGCTCTGTCCAACGTAAGACATGATAGAATGTCTTCAACGCAAGCCATTCGCATGATTATGCTTCAAGAAGAATTATATATGTCCTAATGCGTCATTGCTTCACTTTGGGATGAAGTGTGTTGGAAGTTTAAATAAATGAATGACCAAAGACATTTCTTTGCTTGACATACGACATAAGGTGGGTAGCGAAGCAAATGAACGGATTCCTATGAGAGACTTCTTTCGGCTGCTAATGAAGCAATTTTACCAGCTCTCCATTCAAGTATCCTCCAGATGCACATTCTTATAAGACTTATTCTTTATTTGGTGATTGCAGATTTTTTTTAAAAAAATAAATCGATTCACGTCTACAAGATCACTTCATATGTTACCATATTGAAATTGTATTCCATATTGCTACAAATGAAGTATATCAAAACCCTTACTACCTTTAATGAAGGAACATCTTGCAAAATTGTACGACGTTGTTTCTACTCGATAAGTCCAGATGCAACACACCATGTAAGCAACGGCTTTAATCTGAGTTACTTTGTTCTGAACATTGCCAAATCATTTCAGCATAGCTTTATATTAAAGCCCATATTTACATTCTGGCGAAGTACATACTCCATACTTAACAAAGTTTTACACAGTACATCAGAAACAGCCAAGAAAATCTCCATCCGAATTTTATAAAATTGTAGTTTACGCATGCGGACTCTGTGATGTAATTTTTTTTCTGTGCAACTATGTTTTTATTTGGAGCAAGTAATATGATATGGTATTAAAACAGCTTTAACGTCTTTTGCATGACATTTGACAAATGCCTTCTTTGATAAATCTAAAAATAACTTGTTTCTGCTGCTGTTGTTTTCTTGGTTTTCATATTTAAGACTTAATGGTAAAAAAGCTTGAAAGAGTAACTACGTACTACGCAACGGTCTGAGTTTTAAATTATAACTAAGTACACAACGGTCAATGGGTTGCACTTTTGGCTGCTGATGAAATTGCAAACTAAAAGTAAATTTAACGTACCCGTTCGCCATCAAGGACAAATTGGGTAGGAACTCTCATTTATAATTTGATAGAAAACCAAACATATTTAGATTGTATATCTCTTTTGTTCACTTGACCATTAAATACTAAGTCACATCAATTTGAGCAACGACTTCCCAAATCACTAGGTGAAATAGATTGCTACAGAGATTAATCTGAATAAGTGTTGGGTTTTATTATATTTTACATTTACAAACCGGCAATTTATACATTAAAAACAGTGGGAAAAACATTCCACTTGCAATAAAGACAGATGTTGAAAATGTATATCTTAAGTACAAAAATGTTATTTTTTACAAAGACATACTTCATGAAACATAATACAGTTGTTAAGTCGCATCTCTGTATGGATTGCCCTATTATGTATAAACTTAGTTTTAATCTGGAAATGATCATAATTAATCTCATTATCTATTCTATTTTTTTTTAAAATCATCTAATTAAACGTTTTATTTATTAATCCTGACATATGTGACACGTATGTAGAATTGATTTGATTTGTGCCTTTCATTGCAAAATCATTGTATGAACTTTGTTACATGCCTTCTTTGATAAACCTAATACAAACACTGTTGTACCATTATACTAGTTTCAGCCTATAAGCGTTTCCTCATAAATAAATAACAGCCAGAGAACTAATCATATGCAATATATCAGTTTACGTGTGTATTCAGGTTTCGGACCTTAGATAAAATTTATAATTAATGCAAGCAGGTTAAACATATTTATTGGCCTTATATATAAGAACATACTTCATACTTCATGCAAAGAGCTTCTTCAATACCGTAGATATGTGAAGATTGCATAGTTTCACCTGTGTATTGTACATGACCATTTACATGAATGTTAATGTCATATTGATTGGTCAAACATGTATCAAGTCAACTAACTCAGTGGAATTGTTTCAACTTTTTGCACTAAAGCTGTTTTATATTCTACTGTTACCATACAGATAATAAACAATTTTTTGGTAAATATGGTTTATTTATCATTTAAACATTACAACAACCAAATCATAAGTCCACAAAGATAGTCAACAACAATACTTTGAATGGGTTAATACCAGAGACAAAGTACTGAACATGTGATACTCTTGTCTTATATTGTATGTGTACCGAATTCAATTCGATTACTCAAAATAATAAACTTAAATAAAAAAAACACCATCATGAAGACGTGCATGCATATGGATTTTTAACGTCATCATCATTATCATCATCATCATCATCAGCCTCTTAGTCTGATAGACCGTTGGGGCATGGCATGAGATCGGACAACCAGCTTTCTCCATTTCTCCCGATTTTCCTTCTTTCTCAGTGAGTCGCTCAGTCAAGTATGTTCACTCCCAATTGTTGTCTTCCCACCTCATTCTATGCTTGTCTCTCTTTTTCTTCTTTGTACAGTGCCTTGCTGAACTGTCTTGGCAAGTCCTGATGATCGTGAGACAAGCCCATAAAACTGCTTTTTCACTGTGGTCATGAGGTGTTCGTGAGGCCCAATGGCTTGTCTAAACATTTGCCATTTAACGTCGCTTAACAATTTTAGTCATATTGCTACAATGTCTGCAGTGTTACATTTTATATTAATGTGTAGCACTAGCGCATCATGCACCAGACATGTAGCATCATGTTCCACTAATTACATTATCTGACATCAGGCCGACAAGTCCTAACACTTAGCCTCCTAATGCTAGTGCCAAGAGAGGTAGCTGCAAGACAATTTTTATAAGTCCTTCTTATGACTCGGCTTGGGATCGAACCCGCAACATCCAGCATCCAAGGCGGACAAATAGGCTGCCAGATCGATCCCATAATGGAGTCAGTGATGCAAACAATTCAGTAATTATCTAAGTGGTTGTATGATACAACCTAAGAGGTAGGCTGAGAATAGAGAGGGATTACGTAATCAACTGTTGATTCCAACTTTGTAGAAAAAATGTTAACAAAACAATTCCCTAACTCACATTAAGATTCCAATGCCATCGAATGCTATTGATCAAATAACTCTTTGAGAAAACCTGAATTTGATTATATATTTCAAGTCGAATGGAAGCTTAAGTGAATTAACTGATTTGGTGTGGGTTGCAAATTTTTAGCTAACATTTACGTTAAGAATGCATGTCAATTCGCTTTAATATGAAGTATCAGGTTATATTTTCATACTAATAATTTATATCACGTGTTTACCTCTTTTACCTCTTATCTCTTTTATTCTAGTTTTTCTTACAAGTTACTCTTGATATTTATTAATGTTTTAATTGTACAGGCAACAGTTTACGAAATAAACTCGAAATTTTAAATCAAATTTGGAAACGTATAATAACCATGCATGAATACTATTTTTCAATGTGGCAATAAAAATGCTTTTTCATGGAGCAATTTACCAAGGGACATACCAATAATTTTGGCTTTCATTAAAATTGTACAAGTTTATAGTCACAGACGCTTAAGAATTGACATAGTCGTTATTTCAGTGTGACGAAGTATTTAAATTTAGAATGCAATATTTTCTTTTCAAAAAGTCGAATTTAAAATGGATTTTGTACAATTTTGTGCATTTCAGATGCAAAATTAATGATGAATTTATTGACTTCCTCACAATTTTGAAGTGGTTTTAATGGCATTTCTTTGGCTTCCTATCTCTCTCCCAACCAATCCCAATTTAACAAATTTGTATTTAAATCAACAGTACATCGTTTGATATAATTTGAGTTTCATCAAATGAAAGATTTTGCTGCACTTTTTACGATGGGAAAGAAGTTTACAATGCTGTATTTTATCTCCTAGGCATATTATTTTTCTTCCTAATAATAAAAGATGATAGCCAAGGCTCATGAAGTAAAATTCTTATTCCTCATTTCTGCCAAAGCTTCTCCATCTCTGCTACCACTTCATAATTGCTGTCCAAAATTTGGGAGATCTACTGTTGTATTTGTTAAGATTAAAATTGATAATGAACATAGTTGCTAATAAATGTAGCAGATTAGGAGCAATTTATTTGAAAGGCTTCCTCGCACCAGTGTTTTATTGTCAGCTATATTAAAGTTCTAGGTTTGTCTGGTAGCATCGTACACAAAAACTCACTATTTGATTTAAGAATGGTTCTGTCTTAATCGTATCTCATAACAGTCATACCTTGTTATCAGCCTCATGTCTTTATCTGATCAAATAAGTGTCTTGATGGACAAAGTGTTGGGATGAATTGTGTCTGGAGCATGATTAGAGACTGATGGTTATCAAGAATGACAGGTGAAAATACAAGCACTAATTTGCTTTACTCATTGACTATTCCTGAAAAATGCACTTTTGAAGCTCTTTAGATGATAATACTTACCTAGCAACTTGCCACGCGTATCGACGGATGAATTTGTGTCTTTTTGCAGTTCTACAGGGTCCTGTCAGAACATTTTACTGACATCTGAAACTACACAACACTGACTACTGTGACATAAAAGTCACCATTAGGTTTAACATATGCGATATGTAAAATGAGAAATATTTTAGGTACATTTTAGAGATATACTTTACTTAACTTAATTTGTTAAAGCTGAAGATTATAATATGTAAATAATCAACAGGAGGAGTGATTGGCTTCTATAGTGTCATTATTATCAAGAGTTAATTTATATTTTATTATGTAATCATATGCGTAAGGGATAATGTGAAATGTGATATTTTACTGAATCTTAAAATGCGCTATCTATAAAGCTAGTTTGCCTTTTTAAAACTCTAATTCAAACTTCACTTACGCCAAAATATTTGCTAGTAAGAAACGACTGAATATCGTGCAATGGCTACTCATGCGCGAGACGACAGAAAACTATTTAAAAACGAACTGATTTACATAGGGATTAGCAAAACTCGAGAATAATAAAATCTAGAGATCAGCATTAACCGCCTTCAAAGTTCTATCGATTTTCTGCTGTCATGAATTTGGACAGGTTTCATCTTCCGCCTTACTCATTAGTCACAAATGTCTTGCTCTAAACTGCGTATATGCCTTAATTTAGATGGGATAAGAAAAAAAGCTTCATTCAATTTTCCGCCGTCGGCATAACCCATAAGCGTATGATTTCCGTTGAGACGATCCGGATTGAATAAAGCATTCTAGTTCCACATTTAATACTACAATAAGCATCTTAAAGGTTCGATGAGCATTGCAACACGAGTCAGAAGAAAAAATTTAATATTTCCCAGTAAAGAATTATTCGATCGAAATCCATCAATCCTATAAAATGCACACGATTAAGAAGGCAGAATATATTAATGTGTGTGAAAATCAGATAAGTCCAATAACTACATTAAATACATGTAATTGATTATATTTCTATTTTCGAGCACAAAATAATAACTTCATTAGGAAGACTATTTGTAAAGCATATTATTCAAAATGCAAAAAAAAGGAAAACCACTTTTCCACAGCAAGCAGCATTAGCTGTTCGTCTCCTTATAAATATTGGTCAGTTTTATCGTATTGACGTTATTAACTCCGCACCACACACAAATTAAATGATTGCCATGTTTACAAATATACATCTGAACACCCTAAATATAAATAATAAATTGACAGCAGCAATATACGTAAATCATTATTTATATTTTATTCTAAATATCAGCAACCAAAATAAACAAAATAATTGCTTTGTGTATGTCCGATTTCTTGACACAAGAATAAATGCTTAAAATACAAGCATTAAAAACACCAGATTTGAGATTACAATCCTCATCCCATAAACTATCACAATCAACTGCGTTCTGAGCGTAGGACGTTAGCTAAAAATAGAGACGGCGTCCTATGGGAAAATATTCAGATGATACAAGCTGGACCCACCGTTAACAGTATCAAATACAATTTATATTTAGTTTACAAATTTAATGGTGTATTAACATTTGCGTAGACAAAGACATTTCACTCCTTTGTACGACTTTAGGATCTAAATAGAATATGTCCCCCTACAGTACTGATATTAAAAGCCATACTTCGTGGACAGGGTAATAAAATGTTCCAATGCGTATGAATGGAGCAGCCGTCGCTTTTTCTACAGACTATAAGAAATTTTGAAAATAAATAAACAAATAAATTATTTTTACCTAATACTAGTTTTGCCTAATTTTACAGTAGAAACACGAGTAAGATAGCATTTATATTCTTCAACCGATATTTTTTGGTGGATTATCCGCCATGTTGGTTCATCTAATAATTTATTCAGTTTTCAGCCTCATTTTATATATAAGAACATTGCATCCGCATTTGGAAACGTAAACAGATCGTAGAAAATATGACACACATTGAATGATGTATTGTTAAATATCCAGATAGAGTATAGCAACCCTTATTTGGAAGCGAATTAACGCGAGAATCTCGTGTTATATGTTCTGGTAATGAATGCGCGGACAGTGTAAACATACCATCATGGTATCTAGTCCACGTAGTAAACAATTTCAACCTATATTGCAAACAAAATCTCATAACAATTTAAAGTATCATGTATTCAATCATATCAGCGTACAAACATTTTCGTTTCATTCTTAGCACCCTAATATCAATACAATTAAGCGATCATTCAATTACATGTTTGAAATTTTTAACTCGTTTTACAAGTCCTAATTATAAATAATAATAAAACTACATTTTGAATTATTACATATTTATAAAAAGAGGTGGTATGTTCACTGACATGACGATATTTAGAAATATTACGCAAACTATCACTTCTAATGTCTTACATTAAAACTCAGCAAGTATATGTCTATCAATAAGATGAGCCCAGGCCTAAAACACTAACACACAAACACATACACAAAAGACCCACACAAAAAGGGACAACAATTTTAAAGAAATAAAACTCAAATGATCTCTAAGGCAGAGTTTACAATTTATTCAAAACTTAAAATTTAGAAAGGAAGAAAGGCTAGGAAACCGGTCCAACACGTTATTATGTCTGAAGGGACGGAAATAGCAATACCAATAATTAAAGAAACCGCCTTAAAATTGTTTTCCAAATCTTTTTTTTGTTTAGGAAAACTACCAAAAACACTAAAATGGGACGAACAGTGAAACAGACAAAAGACTCTTGGTATTCGGTAATACAATGTTGACATCTAGAACGTTTAAGCCAGTTTTACATGCTGCGATATAAATGCGGGTTGTACACAAATTTAAAGTGATTGAGATACATCAATTATTTTTTTAAATCACATATCTCTAAGGTATTAGAACCATATGCTGGAATAATATAGAATATTTAAATATAAATATTTGACAGCATTACGTTTTCAAAATGTTAAACTTTAGATAGAATTAAATAAAAACATAGAGGGTTTCAAAATCTAGATCTTGTATGGTTACACTTATTGGGCTATAATATTATCCTGGAATTATTGTGAATTATTCAAAGACTCATTGGACTGTAATCATATTCCGAAACCAGTGTGAATTATTCAACGAATTTCTGGACAACGTCATTTTGACAACGTCACGATTCTTGGTAGACCAGTACATTTTCGGTTGTAAAATTTATACAGAATATTTAAAATGTTTACTTTAGTAATATTTTTTCAGGATTATTTTGGATTTACTTCATAATACTTAAAGTTTCTCTCATATTTTCATAAAAACTTTAATAATTACGTTATTTGATAAGCTTGACAAAACATGTTGGTTTGCTACTTTTTGTTGTTTGATTTATGAATATAGAGTCGTTACACTAAGTCTCGTTTTCTTTTTTAAGACGCTATAGTTGTGAGATAACGTAGCAAATTCTGAACTTTAATAATTAATGATAAACAGATTTAATAAAAGCAATTGCATTTTATATAACTTTTTATATATAATAATTGCAGTAATAAAATCCAGATTTTAAAGATGAGACTGATTAAATTATAAATAGATGCAGAGGAATATTAGTCTCAAATAAAGAAATGTTAACCGATTGTTGTATCAACGATAAGAAAGATAATAATGATATGCACGTCAATTGTATGGAGGCTGTAAATTGAAACAATAAAGGCAATTGTATGGAGGCGATAAATTGAAACAATACTGTCAATGCAGAGTTTTAAATTTACAAAAGCATATAGCTAAATTAAAAAGATATGGGCTATGCAAAATTTGCAATAAGCACTCTTGGACTAAAACCCATATTGCAAACTTGATAAATGTAAAGGGCACAAATAACTGGGCATTAACAGAATTGCAAAATAGTTTCATCAACCATTGGTGCAACTATGACAATTGTCAAGAGGTTAAACATGAGGGGACGGAGAAGCATGTACTGCTGGGTGTGATAACGGCAATAAAATACATTCATTCGAAATAAAGATTTGTGAAATTTAGAATTATTTCCTTGAGTTATTGTGCTTTAAACAAACTATCAGGATAATTACATGATATTATTTGCATTGTATATGACACTGACAACTGATTCAATTTTCCAAGATAATATTGTTAATATTTTACCAAATTACAATATTGTATAGTAGGATCGAGATCAAAATCACGTCTTAGGAACGATCTGTCCGAAAAAAGCTATCATAATTATGGAAATGATATGTTGTTCACCAGTTCATTGGAAAACATCCTTTTTATGTATACACTATAAACATCTGAAGGCGAATTCACCCGTTTGAGTTCCAAGTTAATCTGTGCGAAGACAGCGATAAAATGAAAATGGCTTTAGGTTCAAGCCTTTCATTGCATTAAATTTACCCATACGAAGATTACTTTCTTCTAAACAATTACCTCAGTTCTTTTCCAATAGTTCTATTCATTTTATCACCATCCACTATCTTTCTGAATAAGGTGTTTAATATAACACCTTAGCACATAAAGGATTAGTTGGTTTGATGAATTAGAGGGTTTTCATCACCATGAAAAATTGGGTTTATATTTAAAATCTAAACTTTTGTAAAAGCAACACCACTTGAAACGTATGAATCTAAAATATAAACTAGGTAATTAATAGTTTTATAAAATAGTTACAAAAACTTTTTTCTGAAACTATTGTCAAAATTCTAAACGCTTGTTTAATTTTCTCATTTTCGACATCCGTTACATATTGAAATACTTTTTGTCACGTTTTCATCGCAGTTTTATCATTTTCAAACCAAAATGAAACGTTTCAATTAACTATTTTGCTGTGTTAGTACAGTGCAAGCAGATTATGTAATAAATTTATTGGTACTTGACCTCTTAAAATACATATCACATACCACCTTTAACTTTGATTTAGTTTAAATACTCCTCATTCTGATAGTCCTACACTATCTTTCCGACAGAAGTCTTTCCATTAAGTCTTTAGTATTTAGTTAATTTCAACAGCTGACATTTTGATCTGGTATTCAATGGTTCCAAAGCCATAATAATAATATTTACGTTTGTAAGCATCTAAAATTTAAGATACTGTAGATACTCCAAACACTTGCATTGCAATATTATATTCATCGAGACCATTATCAAATATGTATTTATTTTCCATTTACCTATTCCCAATCACCATTAGGAGCAATTTTGAAATTCATTTGGGGTTTTGGCAGATTAAAAACACTTTTCATGATCTTACAGTATTTTACGTTCTTAATATAGTTGTGTATATATGAGACCTCCATGTTGCTTATAGCATGTTGCGATACTTGTAACTGTTAAATTATAATAGCATTGTCCACTGACTGATATTTTTATCCAACAGTCTAGTTCTTTATGGCATAATTTCATATCCCACTTGGCTGCTCTATGTATGTTAATTGTATTGTAATTATTGACTTTTAAAGTGTATTTATTAAAAAATATTTAATGGTTTGTGAATAAAATCATTATCTTTGTGTAATATATCTAATCTGATTCAAGTCATTCGCCGACTTGTAGGTCTTTTGTTTCCAAAGTAATGTGCAAAAAATACTTACTCCATACTGTTAAGTTGTACTGCTTGTTAGTTGTTAGCTCATAAGTCAATTATTTATTTTTTGTGTAAATATTATAAAGTTTAAATATTAAACAATGACTAGCAGATATTCAAATAGTGTTCTAGCATCTGTATTCAAACTTTAGAATTAAAGAGTATTGAATTAAAGATTGTGGTTTCTGGCCCACTTCATTCTGTCAAAAGCGGTATGACTTAATAATTTATGTAACACGTTTATAACCCAGGAGTTGGTATGAGCTGGTATTTGTAATGCATATTGCTTCTTATTTATTTGTTATGCTGACCTGAGACATAACACATACAAATGTTTATTATTTCTCGTCGTTTCTGGTTGTTGAAAAATATAAAGACATGGAAGTGTGGAAGTGAAATTGGTTTCAGTATTGTTATTAATTCGTTTTGTGTTTGGTGCTGTGGCTGGTCGACTGTTGACTTCACAAAAGCAAACTAAGGTACTATCGGGGTGATATGGCTTGAAATACATCAGTACTATTTCGAACAAAATAAGATGTCCGTATAACGTTCAGTGGAAAATCGATCAAGTACGCGTGCAAGATAGATACTTTGTGCTCGACAGGCTCGGTTGAACATTTTACGATCATATATTACGAACACTGCATGCACATCGCGATTCACGTTACTCAGATGTTCCATGCTCCTATACTATTCTTTTCAGAGGTCAAATGGGTAGGTCATGTCGAGCTTAGTTTTTGAGGTTGTAACCAGGAATAAGTTGCCACTCATATATTTTGGCCTCCTTGATCCGGTTATACTCAAAACATGAATCAGTCTCGTTTCATTATTTCCAAAGCCAACATCAGAGCCTAAATAGTAATGAAGGATGGGACATTTTCTGATCACAGTGCCAAACAATTCCACTGCTAATATAAAAAATACTGGTATAAGTAATACGGGACAAGGACTTAATCCAATATCATTATGGTTGTGAATACAATATTAAATCATACCAATGAAGTGATTCTCTACAAAGGCATATATTAGAAATTAGAAATTAGAAATTACCGATTATATTGTGAATCAAATAATAATGTCACGGAATTGTATGTACTTAATGACAATGTGTAACATATGAACGAAAATGTACTCGTGTTCCGTTGCCGAGTACAACGTTACTTCAGGGTGTTTTTAGTTTTACATCTTTAGCTATTAACAAATACTGAGTTCGATTCACCCAATATCGGACGAGCAAAGTCATTGCAGTGTGAAAACCGATTACTTTCAGTTTTCTGGTCGTTGATTTCACAATAATCAGGTACTTTTAAAGTCTCACTTTATTGTCACGACATAACAAGTTTTGTCAGGAAGATGTCCACGTTACCAAGGACTTCCTGTAGACAACAAAAAGCTTGTAAGGCAAAATTATCCTACAGCGGGCTCTACCCAACCAAACCAGGTATTGTGTTTCTGGCACATACTAATAGCAGCTCTGTGTGTAATCTTCAGATATAGAGATTTATAATGATTTATAACTGCTTTCTTTTCCCGTTATCCGTATTATGTGATAAAAATGTTTCATAACTCGGATGTTCCAGTATTATTCCAAATTATGCAGGTAGAGTCAGTATTATGATATTTACTGTCATGCAAACATATAGACAATATTCTATTTCAAGTTAGCCATTTTTATTACTGAATTCAATTATTCTTTGCATGTATTAAAGGACGATTAATGTTAAAGTTCTTTTAATTCAGTGAGATTATTCTTGTTAGATACAGATTAGTTTACAAATCTGGCTAGTGCAATCATAATGTCTTACAATAGTTCTCATGAAATGGTTGAAAATGTAACGATGCACATTCCGACCTACGCATGCGTAACATATATCACTGCATTCGTACTTGACGGTGTCGGTTAAGTCATATTTTAGCTGATTTTCGATTGCGAGTCGTAAGACTGTGAGATTACATATAACCCGTAAGGTGCTGTCGATGGTGACGCTGGCACCAAGGACGGATTTATCTTTCTCTCAGTGAGAGACCAAATTTGGAACCAACATGTCTGCAGCGAATATAGGAGCTCTTGAAAGTTTCTTCTACAAATGTGCGGGTTTGGCAATGCGTGGAGACGTTTTCACCATTCTACAAACGCATTGGAACTAGAAATACTTCCCAATGGTCAACTAGACGTCACGAGTTACATGTATGCTGTTGTTAAATCAGTGTTTGAAATCAAATTTATATGTATATATCCTTCTTGTGGATGAAACTTTATTCGTATTTTAGTACCAGTTCTATACTTTGATCACCAATGGGAACTGAATCATACCTTATTTATTGTTGTGTAAATCTTATAATTTGATACCCTTGAGGACAGATGAAAAGTTGTTCATTTTTCTTTCATTGTTTCTGAATTGTTTATAACTGATATGTTTATAACTTCCATTTTGTTCCTTATTTGATGACCCGTTTAAGTAACATATTATATTTTCTTATATCATTTTGTTTGACTCGGTCCGCATGATTCTGTTTAATCCATAGTCTGACTGCGCAATCGATTCATTCATCACTCAATTATTTTATAAATATAAACATCTCATTCTCGAAATTGGTTTCAGTGTCTACGCTTAAGCCTAATCCCAACCCGACTTCATCCTGCTACACCAAGTAGCTTCTAGACAACTTATATTTTAGGTTCAAAGTAATGACATGGTTATTATATTT
>QKMX01344199.1:15416-28125 GCA_003401595.1 Venustaconcha ellipsiformis | reverse complement strand
CTCTCTCTCTCTCTCTCTCTCTCTCTCTCTCCCCCCCCACCAGTCAGGTAAAATATTGGGACATATCTAACATCTGGTCTTTAAGCTCCCATGTGTACCATTATCTCACAATACCTTTCAAATTAGGATTTTTTGAACAGCAGGAAAGAAAAGACAGGTTTTATTACTATTTATATTTAAATTATTTCTTCTCTCAACTGGAAAATATAAGAATTTAAAGTTTTATTTATTGTAATGAGGTATTGCACGGTCAACCCTCATTAAAATGACCAAATTCGTTTCTAGACTTCTGTCTAAGTAACAGATCTGTCATGGTAGACTTCTTGTTTTAATTTTAATTGCAGCAATACATTGCACATCACTTTTGTGTAGCATTATGCATTTTCACATAGAAAAATTAATATCTGTTTGATGTGGATACATCCTCCCAGTGGAAATTGTCAGTATGATGCAATCCAATAATGCACCTGGTCATGTGTAGAACCATCATCTTTTTCAAGGATGACATGCTGTTGGGATGTTAAATAGATTGAGTCACCAGAGAAAATATGCCTGTAGAAAACCCATGTGTACTGCATTAACTGTCTTCCATCATCTACAGTTTTCCTTTTAAGAATATCTCAGTGTTACACTGTCCATTCTGTAGTTAAAACATCCTTGCCAGTAAATTTGTTCTCCCGTTAGAATTTCAGTTCTTGTGTACCTTATGTTTATTCTTCAAATACAATTCTCAATCATAATACCTTAGGAGAATTACTACTGCATCGCAAATCCAGTCATTTCAGGCTAAAACTTTTAAGCTAAATAGCTAAAAGTAGGGGGTTAGAGTGATCTCCCCTTGATACTGGGATTTTTTTTTTTTTTTTGTGTGTGTGTGCCTAATCCTGCGAATGTGCCAGTTACTACTTACACTCATGCCAAGTAGCATGCTCTCTTCAGACAGAGAGGCCTTGCAAAATCTGTCCAAGCAGTTTGGAAGTTTTCTACTGCAAAACAAGTTGGAGGACTTTTGTTGTCGAAGGGAAGTATATCATATAAATTTCTGATTTTGCATTTCTTCTTATCATCATTGACAAAGTTTCCTAATTTTAAATAGCTATTACTTTGCAATCTTTACAAACACTTAGGTGCCTTAGGCACAGGTTCTTACCTGCACAGGTTATGATGGCAATTCATCACATTGCTACAGTTGTATTAATACATTCATGTCTGGCTGCATGATTTTGAAAACTCATTTAATATTGCTGTATAACTCCACTTAGTCAGAATACATGTAGTTAAATTTCAACATTACCTTGTCTTTGTGTCTAATTTCATAGTTGTATTTATAAATCTTTACTGATTTTACCTGTTTAAAACATAATTGGATCTTTCCTACAGGAAACATTGTCTCATAATTTATATTGAAGCATCTACTTCATAAGTATCATATTGATGCTTCATTTCCTTTTTATGTGCATGTTTTGTGTGTAAAAAGAATACTTGTTTATTTTATTGTATAGCTGCCCCTGTGGTAAGATAAGTACAGGTAGCATCCAGCTCATATATGTAATTACTATAAGCAACAGTTTAGTGATATTGCCTGTATAGTTAGAGAAAAATTGGCCTTCCTACAATTACTAGAATCGACTGTTCATATTCCATTTCATACATGTAGTTATTAATGCAATACTCCAATGATTATGCTTGTATATGCAATCAAAATTAACCTTCCTACAAGTTACTTCTTAAAAGAATTGAATATTTACTATCCACTTTGTAAATAGCTATAGCAGTGATTTAATTCTCTACCTGCACAAGCTTCGTGTTCCCCTTTACAGATATTTATCATAGTGAGTTACTCTCCACAGATACTCATAAGTTAATAAAGCAGGACACTGACTACATTACATTTATATATTGTCTGCTCTATTGTGTCTTACAAATTTTGACCAGACCAGTCTGACAACCATTCAGCATGGTAGCTTTCTCTGGTTCCCATTCCTTAAATGCATGTCAGACTTGCATATATGGAGAGAAGTCAGTGCGTGGCAATTCTTTGGGCACTAACATAGCTTGAGAGATGAAAACATGGCTTGCATGCAAGAGTCCAGAACCATATAATTTACTTGGAGAGATATGGAGAGCAGCAAGAGCCTCAGTTACCATCTTGCAGATGAGAACTTCGGACTGGACCTGTGGATCAGTATCCTGTCTCACCCTCAAGAACCGGACAACTTCATGCCAGCCAAGATGGCCATTTTCATTTACGACCAGATTTATAACTCTGATCGTAATGGGCCACTACCCACCTGACAAATTCAGCTATACAGTAGCGTAATGTTGCTGCTATTAAAATGTTGTTTTTGGATAGGGTGAACTAATTTTAATTATGCAATACTTAACCATCATTATTATTGAATGACCCACTCCCACCCTACTCTGAGGTCCAGGTGAAATTTTGTCTTTGAAAAAGATGATGGTTCATCAAATGACCTAAGCCAGGTGCATTATTGGATTGCATCATACTGACTTTTTCCACTTGTTGGGAGAATAAACTCATCTGACAGAAGTCTATCATCCTGTTCTTGTTGTTATCAGTAAACATCTATTAGTGAGAAGCATCAGTCAGAGATATAAACATTTTCCTTGTATGTCATATAATATAGAAATATAGACATTTTTCTTGTATCTGATATATTTATTTTAATTGTTTCTTGAAATCAAAATAAGTTTTTACATTTAAAAATCATTTTTCTGGAAACAAAATGTCTAAATGCCCTTTGACGTATTCCTGATAAAAGTAAAGTCCCCATGAATAAAATTGTCATTCTTAAGACTAATATATCAACAAAAGAAGCATGTTTGCTACTGGGAAATAGCTGAGTAAAAAGCTGAGTTTAAGAGCAGATTTACTATTGAACACACTTATCCCATCAGTTTTATGTTGAACTTTATATTTCATTGTAAATACTGTTCCTTGTAATGAGAATTCACTGTACATTTCTGAACCTTCATACACAAAAGACTATTAGACTTTTGCAAGTCTTGATTAACATTTGTTATAGTTTTCAGGACCTTGAATTGCTCTAGGTCATTGATGTATGTGGTCAAGGTGCATTTTGATGGACAGTTGAGAATGCAAGTTTCCTTATAGAAAGTTGTCATTTTTGTATAGAAAATGTCTTAGAAAATGTACTGTACTGGTATACATATTTATTCTAATTGAAAGAAAAGATCTGTTTGAGCAGTTAGGACATAACTTTGTATATTCTACTTGTACCTAGAATTTCAGTAGCAAAATAGATATGTGGAATAGAATCATAAAAGTATGATCATTTTTGTTTTAGTGATTGTGTGCTTGGATATTGCTAAATTAGGGGTCATCAAATCATGTACATTTGTATTTAAAAAGCACATCTGGTGTGTTGTTGAATATTTACTGCCAACTTGTAACTTTTTGTAGGAGAATATTTCAATTTTGTCTGTTATTTCCTCAATAAGCAGTAGACTGTGTTTAGGCTTTACCGGTCTTTAGATATGTTTTTCATTTTAGTAGGGTCCCAGAACGTATCTTCATCAGACAAAAGAATAAATGAATATTAATTATCCTGTCTGAAATAATTTTTTGTCATTTAATGCCTGGGAAATGACCTGTATCAGCAGTAACAGTAAACTTGAAGACAAAGGTAAGTGTCTTTTGTGAATATCAAGCAAGATGTATATATTTAATTTTGAAGATGGTTTTCAAAGATTGGTTTAACTAGTGTAAGTCTAATGGCATTGGCCTTAATTTTATTTCCAGTGCTCACTTTAAGTGTGATTCTCAGCTAGAACATGATGCCTCCATGCTCCAACAGCAGTTAGACCTTTTACAGATCCAGAGACCAATTGATGTATGTCATCAGCTGCTTTTTTATATTCATAAAATTCCACTTGTTAAAATGTTTAGTTCATTTAGAGGTGTCTTCCCATATTTAAAAATTGTATTTACATGTAATTTTTTGTGGGGCAGTGCAGTATTCTATCCAACCTTTCTCCTGCACATGTACGATCCATTCTTTCAGTGCATGAATATTTATTATGGCTTTCTCATGCTGTGAAAAATTATCATTGGAGGCAACAAATCTTTTGAAGCAGAAGCTGCATTGGTCTAAAGTCGGATCTTTTAAAAATCTGCACCAGTCATGCTAATTCTCACACTTTTAACTTCTATCTTATTGACATTCCATCCAGGAGATCAAATTGCACTGGAATTTCATCCATGTTAATGATCATATTNNCGGCAAAATCATCTTCTCTTCTGGCCTTCACGAATTCATCAAATGATTTTAATTTCTCCAGATCTTCTGGACAATGCTGGGTCCTCAGTGTCCATGCACTATATTGTATCACTTTAAAAATTTATCCATTGTTTCAATTTTTTTCAAAATTTCCATGAATACAGATGAAAGGAACCAAAGTTTTCTTCCCTGTGTCATCCAAGTTTGTATATTAAAAAAAAAACAGATCAGCACACTTAAAAGAATCCAGTCAGCTTCCAAGAACAGCTTGCTTTGTAATAAAATAATCTTTGCATTTGATACCCTTTATAAAAAAATGAGCACAATTACAATAATCCAAAGTCAGCTTCTGAGGTTGGCTTGCTTTGTAATAAAATTAACCTTTGAATTTGATATCCTGCTGGTAAGTTCAAATAACAAAGTTTATTGCTTGCTACGAGTTGCGTCTACTCACCACTCGGGCTTCTGTTTGTTTGGCATCTGTAGTCATAATTAATACATACATTGATGTCTGCAGGTAAATAGTATACACAGCAATAACTTGCTTTAATAACAGTTTTTGTAACCCATGCCAATGAAAAGATTGTCATTTACACTCAAGTGAATGTATTTTTAAATAATGATTTTTGTTTGCAAGATATTTTATATAGTTTACCTGGGTATAAAAAGTCTTGGTTATTTTGCACCTGACACTGTGTCATGCGTGATTGGCAGATACCTTCAAGCAATTGGTTGATTATTTCCCTCTTGTTTGCAATTTTTTTTTGATCCAGTTATGTATTGTTTTTGCAATATGTATTTGGGGTTGGCACAAATTGAGCACAAATTTATTACATTTCTTAAGTTTTGGGACATTTGACCATGGTGAAAAACGTTTCCCAAAATATACAGTCAATATGGTACTGGTTTTAAAAAATTAATGAAAAGCCTGCATTCTTAATTATGTGTATGAATTTCTGTAAAATCAAAAGTTTGTGAAATAAAATTTTGAAATGGAGTTTTCTGTCTGGACACAAGTAGAGACAAAAGTACTTCAGCTGTATGATAGACTAATACACTGAATATAATTTCTCAGTGTACAAGGCAGTATTATGAAACAAGAAACCAGTTATTTGGTCTGCTAACAGTTGAGTAAATGTGCACCCAGCTACCTGCTGTTCTTGCTTGCTCACTACACAATGATGGAAAAGATGAAGAGAAAAGAAAGCTGTTGATACAGGAAAATTCCACTGTAACATGCTTTTTTATAACATGGTCACAGACATTGCTTCCAAATATTTACAACCTCATCACTAATGACTCCTAACTGATTTTGTAATTATTGCAAAGTTAATGAGTTTGATTTGTTAAGCTGAAAATTGTTAATCATATTTGTATTGGATCATCAATAATAACACTAATAATTCTTTTCTGTGTTTGTCTTCATTGGGTTGTGTAAATTGTTGTTTGATCAAGAGCAGACAATAGACCTGTGATGCCTGCCAAACAACTGGCATGTACGCTTGAGCACTAAAGATTGTCATTGTTTAAAATATTTTTTTATAGCCTGAATGGATAAATTAATTATGTGCCTAAGAAATAACTATAAATCATCAGCAATAACTCCACAGCAAACTGTTATTGCAATTAAACTGGCTACAAAACCAAGCATTTTTTTCATAAACAGTAAACACTTTATCCATTGTCTATAACTTAATAAATAAAATGAGATATTTTGGGTATAAATGTGATGCAGAGGTTTGTAAAATTTGTTAGCTTTTGTCAGACATTTTTCAGATGCAAGTTTGGTTATTGCAACATACATGCACACACTCTCCCCCATCATACCTCTGAAAATTAACTTTATTAGTATAAGTATATCCCTAGATTATGTCTTTCATTTATGTTTTGAATTCATGAGATGGCTATACACATATGCTTGAAATCTGTCTCGGTCCTTTTTATTTTCTTAAAATGTATTGAGAAATGCAGGTAGAGCATCTTATCACCCAGTTATAGTCAGACCACTTGTCATTATAACACTAATGTTTACATATATATATACCAGTATTATAGTTGGACAATAACTGGAACAAAACACAGTTGTATCAGTAGAGCAGTTCTCTGTTGTAATCAAATGCAGTGTTTAGTATTGAAAAGTCATGCTTAATCAACATATGTTGCATTAAATATAGGGCTTATTTTGTGTATTCTTTCTGCTGTCTTTGAAAGAATGACTTAAGTGTTTCTTGGGGATCCCAGTTTATCACTGAAATCAAATGGTTTGTTCCCATACATGGTTGAGGCAGTTTCATGCCATTGCTGTATTCATCTAGAGTATATTATGAAGTTTGTACTCATATAGGAGTCTTATTAAAGTAATTTTTAAGAGACTCCTAATTTTTATCTGAGCATTGTATTTTCAGTCAAAAATTAGTCTCATTGGATATGTCCAGCATATAACATTGCTTCAGAAAATAACTTTCGGGCAATTGCATTTAATAGCAAGAAATTAAGTACTTGAGTTCAGATGGAGTCTAGTAGAGAAAATTCTGGAATTTTTGCTTCTTTTTTGCACATTTTTGATGGAATTGAATGACTGTATTGTCATGGATACATTGAGATTAGTTGGTACATACACATGTGCTTAACTAATTACCGTGTTCATTTGCCAATTTTCTCAGACATAAAGGCATTGTTTTCTGCAAAAAAATTAAATATTTGATGTTTAATTATTATTTTAAGTGTTTCATTTTAAATATGTATCAGTTAAAATTGGAAATGGTCACTGAAGCTCACCACCACCACTATTCTATAACAAAACGGATACACATGCAATATTTTGTTAGTTAACTGTCTTTTCTCAATACTGCATAAGATGTTACATAGCATGATGACTCCTTGTGAATGCCAGCAATCATGTTATCGTATGATTTCCATGTACAGTTTGTAAATGTTTATGGCGATTGTTTTGACTGAAAATTTGTACAGAATTGATGGTTCTGCAATTGGATTAATTGATGCACCATTTGTTGTGATCAGACTTTCATCATTTCTAACACTATAAGATACATTTAGGTTTAAAAGATGATGCAAAACAATTGTATTAGTTACTTTTAAAAAACATATTGCCTCTTATGGACAGCTGCCTGGCATCTTAGTATCATAAAATCCATGACATTCATTGACAAATCAACAAATAAAAGGATAAAATATTCAACTTTACTAAGCTTAAATTCCACTTTATTTACATTCATGATACATGTACATGCAAAGAATTTGCAAAAATGAGCAAATGCATAAATTTACCGAGTGTAATGCAGATTTGCAGATATGCAAACTTAGAAAAAAATCAGCAATTTGTGGGGGAAAAAAATCTACAAACATGGTCATCCTGAGGTTATTAGAACTTCTTGTGCTACAGAAATCAAATAAAGTTCAAGTGAAAAATGTTGCATTTGATTTATTTCTACTTGCAGAGTGCGGATGAGATGGAGCAAACATCACGAAAGCCTGGAATCTTCATGACACATCCACGTGTGGTCTCAATTGTCAACCAGTCAGTGTTGACAACACTGTACTATTGCTCCTTCTATCACCACCAGGACCCAGAGGTGATTCTAAAAAAACACTGTATTTGATTTGAGTAAATTCTGTATAGCACTTTATATCTGCAGCATTGAAATTTGGTTCTTTTCTAATACAGTAATTATTGGCAGATACTGTCTATGGTGCATCCGTGTGTTTCATCCATAACCTTTTACTGCATGATGATGCCTTTTGATGCTTTATGACAAATTCCATTAAGATACCCAGTGCTACCAAAATGAAAAGCCTGTATATGCTTAATTATCGCTTATATGGCTTGAAGAATGAATCTAGAAAATAATTATGAACTAAATCATTAGTTTATTCACAGGATTAAAGCAGTTGTACAGTTAAATCTACACTTGACAGACAATTGTATGTAACAGCATATCCACCATTTGTAAATGTGCTTTGCATCCAGCAGTTGTGATGTGAAGTTGTTTGACATTTTGAATAGTACAGTTCAAAGATTTTTTTATGAAATATATGGGAATATGCCATTCTTTGAACTAGTTCAGATTATTGTCATTAATAAGGGATACAGAGAAGGGATAAATTAATTTCATATTGGTCTGTAAATAACTTATTCCATAAAAAAAATGATCATAGTACATGGAAATAATGTAGTGAAGTATTTACGACACAACACTGAAGTTTCAGTTTCATGATTTTAACAGCAGATGTGTCCAGTTTTAGATTTACAAAATACAGTGCAGACAATATAATAAAATACATAATACAGAATGTAATTTTGAATGATCCAATTAAAAAAGCTTGGGAATTGAAAAAGACACTAGATTTGTTTGTGCAATCAAGAGATATTGTTTTAGCAGCAAGCATAACATAATGTGGTCAGTAAATCTAAATTTTAGTGAAAGGTGAAAGATTAAATTCATTTTCTATCTGTCAGAAATGTTAAAGGGCACATACAACCTGGTATTCATTTAAAAAGAGTGAGCCAATGACAATAATTTTTCCGCCCATTATTTGGCTTCATTTATTCAGTTATTGTTGGTGGTTATTTCAAGCCATTATTTTGTCCTATTTATTCAAGTTTCACTTCATAGAAATTACAGTAAGTTGTACCTTTGCAAGCCTGCTTTCTGTGAAATGTAATTTTTGGTGAAAATATTGCACATTTAATTAAATGCTTGTACCCAGTTATTCTCTTTTTGTCATCCTTTTCAATGATGGGACAAGTTAATAAAATTAGTGGCACAATTACAAACTGAATTCGGCTATTAGTTAAACATGTTCCACACCTTTTTGGCCGTCAAGATTTCAGAGACATTATCACATATATTCCACCTACCACTGGCGGTCTCCAGTTAAGAAATTCTTCAGCTTAATTAATTTTCATCAGATAAAAATTATTTACTGATGTTTATCCATGTGTTAATATTGATAATATTTATCTTTTTTATTATTTTCTCATCAATTCCCAAAAAGCAAAATATCTTGTATGCCAGATTGATCATATGATAACTACATGAATTAATTTTCTTTTTTATCCACAAAATGACACTGTGAAATCAATGATGAATGTACCATCTTTGTTCCTTTCATTACTTCTGGGTAGTGTGATTCACAGTTTGATCTTTAAAACTATTTCATGGTTTATGAAGACAGATTCTAACGGTTTATGAAGACATATTCTAACATTAATTTTGTGTACAGCTGAGCAGTTCATATTGAAATAATCCTTAAGTTAAATTTTACCAGTAAGTACCGCAATAAGATAAAAATAAAGGGATGTTCCTACTATATTTGTCTCTTTTGCCCTCCCCTCTGACTTTTGTAGCATCTCCTACACATTGGCCAGATCACTAAAAAACATACTTAAAGCTGTGCTTCATTCTATTAAGGTTCATACATTACTGTTTTATTCAATATAATTTACTTAAATGAGTGAAAATTTGTTTGCTCATTATTTTTAAGAGGACATCCTAAATATTGTGACAAAGTTGTTTCTGTCTGATAAAATTTGCTTGTACAATTATTTATTACCTTTTGTTTAACTGAAAAATATGGGTATGCCCTTTTTGTTATGTTTAGAAAATTACTCCCTTGACCAAAACTATTCTTTGCAGCAGATAGAATATTATTAATACTTAATTCACAGTTGAATCTCATTGCCAAAAAGTACTGTATTTTTGTTAAGTTATTTTAAATTATACCCAAAACATACTTTTTATTTCAGTCTTTGAATTCACATTACTTTAAATTTGCCAGTTTATACACCTCTGTGTCTGTGTCTGTTTATCACTGGTATTGATGATACGATTTTAAACTTGGTTTGAACTGCTTTCTTACATATTGAGTACATATGCATTTACATGGTTTTTACATAACAAATTTTATTACTAGACAGCAGCTTGTCAAATACTGCATACAAAACAGAAAGATTAATGGAATGGCATACTTAAAGAGTGTTGGTTAAAGGGTCAATTTTATTTTGTAGAGTTTTTATGAATAAACAATCGATTTAAAAGAGGAACACTCCTGGATTTTGAGGATTGTTCAATAAATTTAAGTTTGTTTATTTGAATATAAACTTGAGGCTTTCATCATAAATTCTGCATGCTTCCATATTACAACATAAATGCATGAGATATACAGTAATTCCCACTTACCTAAAGTTTGCATCAACAGATAAATCATGTAACAAATTTGAAAGCTGATCTCTCAGTTTTTCTTGAGAAAATTCTTAATTTAGGATACAAGAGCTTGGTTCATTACCAGTGATCTTCATGGTATATTCTGTGTGTCCGGTTCAAAATAATAATAATATGTATTGATGTATGTAAATAAATATGCATAAAAATGATCATATTACATTTACCATCATGTTTTTTATGAATTAATTCATCAGTTATCTTTCAAGTTTTTTTAACTTGAACACAGGCATTGCTATTAGAGAGATTTGGTATAAAATCATCTCATTGTAATAATATCACTGCATTTTTGTTTTGTTACCATAGTAACCAAGTTATTTGGTAAAAATTCAACAAATTAAATGTTAGACCAAAATACTTTTTTATATTTGAAATGTTTAAGACCATGTGAGTACATCCTAGAAAAATAAAAGCACATACAGCCAAAACTTTAAAAGTTTTCAATCTTAACACTTCATAACAAGACACCTTTTGTCACTATATTTAGTGGAACTTGGACAATCCAAGCCAATCATTTGAAAGTCTCACTTTTCTTAATCATAAATTAAAAATATTCAAAGTATGGCAAATTGGGCAAGAAAGTAGAAAGCTTCATATAAATGAATCCTAAAAATATGTACTTTTGTCATATTTTTTTCACGTTCTGTGCTTTATTTGATTGCCATGGCAACTAATCATATCATCCCATGCATACTGAAATAAAGTATACACAGTACCCATCCAGTGTCCACAACAAATTTCCCACTATAAAGAAAATTATTATTGCACAAAAAGTAAACTCAAAAAGGATGCCAAATTGCTGAATTATTGGATAAATCCTGTGTCAATCAGGACGTTAAACCTCTAGACTGATGTGCAGGACAGGGTTAAACAACACATTTTACTGAATAATGCAATCTGTTTGACAGTCTTCAGTTTTGTTTACATGGGATAAAAGTTTTAAATTTGAAGACTTAAGGATAATACTGATGATTTTATTGTCACATTTAGTTTTAACATTGATGCTTTATCATTCTTCTTGCATGGTGTTTTTCTGGATTTTACTGCTTCAAATTTTGCAGTTTAACCAATCACTACCCTTGCATTTTGGTTCCTTGCACTTTAAGTGTGAGAATTAAATAAATCTCACAAACATTTCCTGCATATTCTGGAAGAAAGAACACACCTTCAAAGTGATTTTTTTTTGTATGTGCATAACATATGATGGAATATAGTTTTTACACTGTCTGCACAAATTTAGCTTTGACCTTACAAATTTTATCCTTACAATCATTTTTAAGTGCATAGTGCAGGTATTACATTGACAGTGGTATTCTGCCAATATTGACAAACTTAAGGCTCCTCCAGATAGATACATATGCCTTTTGGTATTATAGAAATCTTGGTGAGAGTTAAAATGCTAAGAACATAATTTTCTGTTAACATATTAGTCACTAGGATATGAAACAAGCAAGATGTCAGAAAACAAAACAGTTGACAAATATTTCCATAAAATTTCAAATTTGCATTTTTTTAATAGCCTAACTTTTTGCAGTAACTTGTCTGAAAACCTGCCATTTGTACTCCGTTACAGTCAGGTTTATAGTTTCTTTTTAATACAAGTTACAAGAGATGGTATCAAAGATTAATGATAAATCATGATAGCTTGGTAATCAATGTAAGGATGATTGCTACTGAAATATATTTAGAATGTTTGACTTAGAAAAATGGATATATTTGTATAGTGGCCAGACAGTCCAGAAATGTGACAAAATGGGTTGCTTTCCCTTTTGTAATGATGGACATTGTTAAAATATCTGTCCTAAAATTAGATCCATTTCTTTGACAAGCAGAGGAAATGGTACACTTTCACTTGGTGTTAAAAAAAATGATTAAAAAAAACATCAGATTTTCAGTGGGTATGTATTGGTAATTGTTCTGAAGAAAATGAACATTGCTGAGTGAATTGTTTCACTGTTAGATATTTAATGTGATGAAAGTTCTGAAACAGATTTTCTTTGGTGTTGTATATATTTTATTTATCACCTTCTTTCACTGTACATTATTATGATTATTAAAATTATAAAAAGATTAACTTCTTCAATTTTCATTGAGAAAATAAAGTTGTAATTATATCATCTTATATTCAGTCTCACCCAGAGTTGACAGAACTTGAAAGTGACGTCATAATAATTAACATATATACTTTCTTACAAGTTGAGTCCA
>QKMX01343453.1:633-10684 GCA_003401595.1 Venustaconcha ellipsiformis | reverse complement strand
TATTCATTATTACCAATATTCTAAGCTATCAAGCTCATAAATAAAAGAACATCAGTACTCAATTAGGCAATTAGACTATTTAAAAGTATTTGTCTCTCTGTGGAGACCATTCATGGGCTAGAATCTGAATGTTAAAGACTGATTCCCAATTGGTGCGAGGCTGATCCCAGCATTAGTGTATTCTGAGCTAATCCCAACTCAAGTAGAATTGGTGCTACGCTGATCCCAGCTCAAGTAAAATCTTTGCTAGGCTGATCCCAGCATTTGAGTGTATTCTGGACCGATCGCATCTTCAAGTAAATATATGTCAGGCTGCTCCAAGCATTGCTGTGTACTCTTAGCTGATCCCAGCTCAATGATAATTGTTATTATGCTGATCTCAGCATTAAAGTGTAATCTGGGCTGATCCCAGCTTCTGTAGACTGTAGGCTGATTACAGCTCAAGTAAAATCTGTGCTAGACTGATCCCATCATTTAAGTGTATTCAGGGCTGATCCCAGCATGCTAATGTATTTTGGGCTGATCCCATATTAAAATCTATGCTAGGCTTATCCCCGCATACGAGTGTATTCTGGGTTGATCCCAGATTCGTGTAATAGAGCTAGGCTGATTCCATCATGAAGAAAATATTCGTATTTTTTCCTATTTAAAACTGTAAAAGAAATGTATTTAGCTCATCATAGCCCATGCGTGCCAGCATGAGCTTCACGTACGACAAAAAGTTCCCTCTTAACGGACAGTCCATGGAATCCACAAATAAAGGAACATTTGCCCTATGAACTCCTGCCAAAGCACCTTGCTGCAGCTAACATAAATGCTGCTCCATACAGGACACAACCGCGAGTTCCAAAAGAAAAACATCCTTATACCCGAACAAAATGGGTCCATTTTTAAAGATAGCAAGGTCAATATAAATATAGATTTGTTCGTTGAAAATGTCACATCTTGAATCCTATATGTAATAGGAAATCTGGACTTACTATTTTAAATGTTTGTTTTTTATCCCAATAAGTATACTCTGCTACCTTATGGGCAACCCCTCCAAAAAAAAAAGAAAGGAAAATTGCCAACCCAATAGTTGTAAATAGTGACGCAGTTTATGGACAGCGCACTGGCCTTGTACTTCTTGGGGCATGACACTTAGGCAAACGGGGTACTTTTGGAGTGTTTGTAATGTGTAAACTCGGCAACTAAGCAAACGTCATTGAACCCGAGGGAACTGAAGTTTGGGTTACTGCAATCAAGCTGTCTGTCGTTTCCCCTAAACGCAAGAATGCATGAAGTGCAAGGAGAAACATGGACTTTAAATGAGCCATACGGAAGTTATTGCGAGTGGATCTAGGCAGGACTAGAAAGAGCTTTTGTAGAATACATTTATCAATGGTAATCTGCGTAAAATGTTTATGAATTTTTTGCAGAAGTTTTTGAATAAGAAAGGAAATGATTGGATCAGGGATATTGTTCAGTTTTTGTGCATAGTCAATAGCTGAGACATAGGCAGATATGGTATATATCGCATAGTGTTTTTCCAAAAAGATATGAAATGAAAAGTGCTAAATCGGTTCTTGGAAAACAAGCCTAGTGTTGTGGAGTTTTAAAGTGGTTGAAAAAAATCGATGTAGTGTTTCCCACTGCGTCTGTAAGCTTCCATGAAACAGAGAGAAGGAGCACTTTTTACTAAAATGGACAATTTTATTACTCCCAGTCGTTTTGGTAGTTCCGGGACCTGTTCTGGGATTTTGTCTGCATAAGGTGAGAGCTGGAGGAATTAGTGCACCTTCTTGAATTTTTTCAAAGATTCTGATTCATTCTCTCCACGAACGGCAAGGATTCCACCTCGTATATTGCAACCGTCACTGAAGGGATGGCAGTTGTTTTTCCCTAACACTGTATTGTTGTCCATGAAAGAGACATCACGTGCCAATGATTCTGCGTGCCCTAAAGAACAGCGTGACGGACTGGTCCATGCTTCCCTCGTGTTAATATTCTTAGAGTCAATCAAGCAGCGAAAAGTTTCATATAACGTGTCCATAATATTTTGCAAATCCACCACTGTTCTCGACAATTTGGTCACTGTCAAAACATTAGGATGTGTTCAAGGTACTTCCGGTTGCGCATGGGCGAAATTGTGTGTTCCGAAACCTGGTTGATTATCATTATCACTGTTGCTGTTACATAACCTGAACAAATGAACAGACGAAATTTCGCAAATCCCGGGCTGAAATGGACGCCTGAACTGCAAAGTTTCTCGTCTAAGTTAGAAACCAATCCTCCGGTAATGTCACGTCATAGTTGGCTGTTGATGGCGAGCAAGAGGGTCGACTCGATATTTACGGCAACCTCTCCGATTTCTGTCAACCATGCTATTAAAGTTGTCCAAGTGTGGACTAACGGGGGAAAAAAATCACAATAGAAATATGAAATCCACCCGACATAGAGCAAAAATCAGAAAGATGAGCAGAAAGTCTGTTTACACGATATGGAAACCACCAGATTCAAATCCAGCACAAATATATAAGAACATTTTGATGATTTTGATGCCGAAACTCCAAATCCTATGTCTGTACCTTTGAAAAGCCAAATAAGTGAAACTCTACATTCATTGTCTGTACTTTACAAAAACCAGAGAAGTGACTGTTCACATGGTACTCTATATCAACATGCAATGTTACGTAAGACTATCTAATTTGGTTGGCTCTTTGAATTCTCCTGCCAATGCCAGCCAATGGGAATAGTTTTGTTCATGCCCCCACCTCCATGTGATCCTCCAATAAACCCTATGAAGACAGCAAGTAAGATACTAATAATAGCTTCTTGCATAATTCCCTGTCTGTCTCTCAAGTTCAAGGTACAACATCCCTATCCAATTGTTAGTCACTGACTAAGCCTTATAATTTGACATTACATCACCTTACCACACCACCATTTCTTCCCTCAATGGTCATTAGCAGACTAACCCCATTGCACAACTGGCAATATTTATCCTAAAATAATTCAAGATCATTAAAAGAAAATAAACATAATTAGGAAAATACTGATATGAGCCAAAAGAGATAAGAAATAATAAAAACATAAATGGGAATATCACACACGCGCGCGCGCGATCTGGTAGAATGGTTCAAGGCAACATAGAATGCTGTATCTGCCTGAAATTGGCATATAATCAGCATGCCCTTGTTCGAGCTTAGCAGAGATTTTCCTTCAGAAAAAGAAGGCACACCTAGATATAGGTTGAAGTTATGGAGATTTTCTTCCTTATATAAAGATTATTTTATTCGATGTGCAACTATTTAGTCATTTGATTGCAACTAATAGAATCGTACATGAAACGTTTAAACAGATTTGAGTTATGTGTGAAATTGAAGAATTACAGCACGAGAGAGAGAGAGAACAGCTATAAACTAATCACTAATGTAAGGTCGGTATTAGCTTCTTTACAAATAAGATTGGTACTTCTATATCATGTATGACCTACATTTGTCTAGAACTGCATTAAAATTATATCGAAGTTTTGTTCTAATTTTTTTTTTGAATACATCAACGATTCGGTCATGCCAATATGAACGATCCTTTTTCCTAGAGGACATAATATTAATAAATTCGTATGCGCTACCGAGTTCTAATCAAGATATAACCTATTTTTTACTGTATCAAAACGCACCGTCACAAACAAAACTTCTGAATTAATTACATTCTTGATAAAGTGAATATGTTCACGTGTTGGTTCATGTATAGAAAAACATAGTCACTACCTTTTGTGGATATTGTACTAATATTTCCCTGACGTTCTCTAGTTAGACGGAAAATAAACGGCATTTCCACATCCCTACCAGCAACTAAAGCTCTCACAAACAAGCCAGAACAAATTCTTCTTTCCGTCTCCATCTAGACTGTGATAACATCTTCAAATTTTGGTCTTTGTTTTAATTGCATATATTTAAATTTGCTTGTGTATTCCGCTTATAAAAGAAATAATATCTTAAATATCGTAATAAACAGTATTATTTTTAATGACATAAATGACCTTTTGATGTAAAGATCAAACGCTTCTGGATCGATAAAAGCTCCCGTATCGTAAACTGTTTCTCTTGTCCACCCTTGTCTACAGTAGAGGATATTTACTACATAAAAGCTTTGTATTATTCTGTGAAAGTATTGAGACGCTGGCTATGCAATCGTTCAATGTAAGCCTGATATTAATTTTTAGAAAAGATGATAGCAACAGCTAAGTCCTGGTCTCTAGAAGGACTCACTTTAAATTCTGTCTTTAATTTTGGATGAATAAATTAAGAAGGATTAAAGTTAGTTTTAGATCTGCCAATTCAGCACTTCGAAGTTAGTAGGCATGCGTGTCCATTTACACTTTGGAATTTAGCCACGTATCAATTTTTAAGCCGTGCGAACGAAATACAGTCGCCTGCCAGTGCTATGATTTCATAATTAAGCAAATTAAGTTTGTAGTAAACTGTCATTTACTGTAGTAAACTCTCAAAGGCAGTATTAAAACTGCTATTAATTTAAAGTCTAATCAACAGAAAAGAGTTCTCACCTACCATTCAACCAGTTTCTTGTGCTCTTCCGACGCTTGGTCACTCTAGTCTTATTGACGTTTGTTCATGATTCGAAATAATTCAATACAATCAAGAAAACCTACCTAATCAAATCTGAACCCCAAGACTTAGTTATTCGGTCAAGAACCTTACAGTTCGTGGTAGATAATTTGAGTATATTTGAGATATTTAGGTATATGTAGCTGCTTTATAAATTTACACCATTGATTGAAGTATATTTTATTGCCATACTTACAGGAACTATTTTCGAGCTGTACATTATCAATCTAAGTTAGAAGCGCTTCCTTCAGGTACAAGTAAATACTTGTACATTTTATTTTCATGGAAATGGCACACTAGAGAAAACACAGACTTATGTGGTTTTTCTATCTTTTATCGATTCCTCCATATTCCCAATGCAGTTTTTAGTCCAAACGTTAATAAGTACTTCATAATTCCAATGAATAATTCAGCTAAATAATTCCTCTCAAATTATATCTGAACTAAAATCTCAGATTGTAAAAGACTGATTTTAAGAGAGGATAAAACAATTTGCTTATGAGAACCTTATATGAAAAAACCTGACAATATGAGATGGAAGAGAAAACGTCATAAGCTCTACTGTGCCCTTGATGTCTTATGTACACCATATGCGAACAAAATTCGAAAGTAACCATTAGTCCAATTTACAAGAAATTGAAAAAGAAATTATTTGCATCTGGCCCAAAACAAAATTCTTTCTTTTTTTTTTTGATTAAATATCAGTGTAGATTCATCAATATCCAAACTTCGGTGATCCAGAACGAGAAGATAAAATAGTGCAGATTATTACAAGTATTTTGCATGAGCTAGTGTGATGTTGATTTAAAAATGAAAGCTTAAACATTTTGTTTCATACCCCAATAGAGAAAGCATCTGCAAAATTAAACATAAAAATTGAAAACTCTCAATGTACACAAATTAGCAAAATTAGGTCCAGGTGATTAAATTACATTTGTAGATGTCCCACAGTGTAAGCAGTCATCGGGCTTATTTAATGGGATACTACCAGCACGAGCCTACATATAGACATATGGTACATGAAACACAGATCCTAGTGATTGTGCTGATGTATTCCCTGCAAAGGGGAAGTACAGTATAATGAATCAATACTGTTCAAACATTGTCAAGTGAATGGGGCATGAAAAACTACACGGGCATTATTGCTAAGAGAACACATACTATTGAATACCCTTTAACTTTTAATGCTTTGAAATGCATTCATCTGACAGCTTTAATTGCCTACTACTTAAACGTTCTTAAAATTGAAGGCCTTAGTTTTTAAAAGACAAAACGGGTCTCCGCCATCCTCACTATGATAATGTCTTTTTGTCATTCTTGTGCTTAATACATTGAAAGGAAATATCTAGGAAGGTGAAGTGAAGACAATGTTCTTAGTTGTGGGACATACACATGGCTAATTTTACAGGTCAAAGAGAAATGTCTACATACGCATGTCAACATGTATATCTTGCCTACGTGACGTAGTCGTTTTTTTAAACTGACCCTTTTTTGGTCATCTATTTATTATTACAAAATTTTATTTGTCGAACATAAGTGATTCCTGGATAACCATGCCAGCAAGTTTTTTTTTTCTTAAATAAATAAGTCTCATTCTAAATTTGAAATAGGGATGCAAAATTTAATCATCGGGAATGAGTCATCAGAATTGATACAGATTCTAGGACCTACTCAATTTATCTAAATATTTTACTTTACCTGGTTTGGATAAATAGTTCATTGTTTTGTTGACACATTGCTAACAATGTCTATACAATTAGTGAAAATGTTCAACGATAGGTTTTAAACAAAATGCAATGAATAGCTATAATGGCTTGAAATTCTAATCAAATTATGCATATTTTATAAATATGTCTGATAAATTCCATTTGTACCCATCAAGCGATATTTAAGCTTAATCTTCATTGCAAGATTTGTGTGAAATAGTTCCAAGTCACAAATGTTTACAAATGAGCAAACGATGAAAGTTGCCAAAAGGGCATGAAATTCTAAGGTTATTTTATTATAATATAATTACGCCCATCAAATTACATATGATAGTCTGAAGTAATTTTTCTTTCTGTTGCATCAAGGCTTGGCAATTATGTCTAAAACCAAGATAGAGCAAAAACATGTGCATAGATTATTGAAATGGCACTTACCGGAAGCAATTTTTGGGTCGGGTACTAGACTGGTCGCCTGTCGAACATGTACATATAATTACGATAGGTACGGGCAATTGTCGACTTTGAACGTTCCTAAAATAAAATAGCCACAGACACGGTATATCATGGCCATTGTCTGTACTATTTCGGAATTTTCATATGCCGATGTAAATCTTATTTACAGGAGAAAATGGGAGGTGAAAATTTAGATTTAATGTTGCATCGTGTCGTATTTCAATGGTTTAATGGAGGGAATATGTTAAAAAGGTTATGCAATTCTTTTACTGGATTGGCGTTAGGATGACAACAAAGTCGGTTTAGTTGCATTGCTCACAGTAGCTTGTTTACACTTTGAAAGTGGAATTTTTCAACTAATCTTTATTGCCGCATGCGTACTTTACTTTAAAGGAAAGAAATGTTAATGCTTTACATATATTTTGTATCTGTGTATAGTAGATTCTCCTCCAAAGCTTTCTCGATACAATTCATTGACTAAATGATATGAAAGAGAAAAACTCAGTATTGCATTTGCTGGGCTTAACTTTGCCCTGTATACCTAGTGTACTAATGTACTAAATGTGACCCTAAGTCCAATTTACAAGAAATTGAAAAAGAAATTGTTTGCATGTTTTCACATTTCTCTCAATCAACACAAATATACAATTTTTTAACGCATGAGTAGTGTTTTAATATAAGATTTCAACGTTTCTCAATATATAGGTTGCCGATATTGAGTATATTGAGTCCAGGGCCTTCTATTCCACATGGCTTTTATCATATTGGTAAAAGGTCATTTGTGTATGCACACACCCATGGATTGTAATCAGTGAAAATGACCCGTAGTGACCATACAATAGGAATGTAATGGTGGATAGATAACCAAGATAAGTAAACACTAAAAATCGTTATAATCAAGGTTGTACTTGCCGTGATTCCTGTCACACCAAGACTAGGGGTTGTTGCCGTAGCAAGAATGCAAAAAGTATATACGACCTAACACGCTCGTTTATATTTCATGCTCAACGCAGTTCTCATGTTGATTTCATCTTGCAGTTTGTTGTTCTGCTTTGGTTATTTGTTTACGTGTGTAACGATGAGTTTCTATCAGTTCTTCTATTAATAATGTAATCAAGTTCTATAATTGCTCGACAGGTCGATATTGATCAGATGCAAAACGCACACGCACTTCCAACCAATTGTCCTTTCTTACTAGTACATCTATAATGTATTGATAAAAAATATATATTTTCCTGTGTAATATTTGAATTTCAGGCGATTGTGCCTTCTTATTCTTTTCATTTAAAACCATACCGATTACAACATTGAATGATGTATGCAACGTTCGTTCTCGTAGTCGCCGAAACAACTGTTACCCAAACAAGTGAGTCTTTGCTGATCCTTTTTTGTCTCAACTGAGTTAGTTTTGGAGTAACATTCATTGGAAAAGGTGATTGGGTTGGATGCAGCTGTGAATCCCACTTCGTCGTTGCAGAAACAATCCATGAGTGTTGTCGAGTCTGATGGTGCAGTCAATGATTTGGCTAATTCACGTGTTAATACAATTACTCCAAGATGGCTTCGATATGGTATTGATAAATCTATGTGGTTCTAATGGTTGATTTCAAAGTTATATTTGAGCGAATGCGACGGTCTGATAACACCATTTTGAAGCAGATATTCGTCGACAAGGGACATCCTTTGTAAGGTCATCAATCACTTTGTCGATAAATTCCGCAACCTCACCAACGCGGTTAAAATACATCACGTATATATTGTCAAATCTAATCTTCAATGAAAACGCCCAAGAGTTTAAGTATCCGTCTGGATAAATATTGAATCATCCGATCTAAATTTCATCTCCGGTGACTCTAATGTTACTCAAAATACAAAAGTGTCAAAATGTCAGGGTTCTTTTTCATGATACATTATATTATTGGTATATTATTAGGATGTAGCTTTTTGTTTATAAACATTCCCATTTGACCCCACATATTTTAACTTCGGGTTACAAGCATGATCCAGTCTCGCGCACCTTTGAAATGTGATGTTTAGGTCTATCAACGCCTCAGAGCCATTTGCAACAGCACTTTAAAAACTCAGCCATTTTCGAAGTTGAACCAGTCGGTTTTTTTCATTGCGCCCCCATGAAGTTACTATTTGTTGTGGTAAGGGCACGATGCGATTTGTTCATCCACATATTGTTTTGTTGAAATATCAACATTGTCAACATACGCTACGATATAAGCCATCGACACATCGGCGTGTCTGATTATGCCGTTTTCGGTGATCTCAGCCGGGTTCTATGCAACAGTGCCTTTGAGCCTTAGTGATTCGCCCAAACATGTCACTAAATTCATCACATTATTGATCAGTGTTTGGATAGACCATGAACATCAAGGCCACGAAATATCATCAAAATGTTAGAGTTGTCAGGGATTATTATAGGCAAGTATGCATATCGTTGTGTCAAATGGATCACATCCGTGCGTTTGTGTCGACCTCGTGAAAATATTCCAGTGGTGTTGGTTTGAATCTCAAGAATGACATCGTCCTGCACTGCAAGATAATTTTCAATTTGCATCCAAATCATCAATGGTAGCTACTTCATCAATTGTGGCAAAATTAAATGGTGGGCGCTTTGCCACAAAGCGCTCTTTTAAAAAAAAAATTGAGAACGCATAACACGGTTAATCGTCAGTCGATGGCGCAATCATAAACAAACGATTCCAAGGAAGCTATTTTTAAATCATGTGTAACAGCAATTGAGTTTTTCATGATCAAGCAGGATCAATGATTAGCGCGAAACGCTGTATGTGCATACGATCACGAGGCCACTTACAATACTCATGAAAACCAGCCCCAGTATAAGCATGAGATGACGAAGTCACAAACCTTAGTAGTGAAAACAAAAATTTGATACATGTATGAGCTCATGATGCCACCTGCCTTACTGATCAAAACAAGGTCCAGTACATGCAAGAGATCACGGGGCCACCTTCCTTGCGAATGAAGAGCAAGCCCCAGTATATGCAAGAGATCACGAGACCACCTATATTACAGATCAAAACAAGACCCAGTACATGCAAGAGATCACGAGACCACCTGTCTTACAGGCCAAAACAAGGTCCATTACATGCATGAAATCACGAGACCACCTGTCTTACAGATCGAAACAAGGCCCTGTACATGCATGAGATCACGAGACCAACTGTCTTACAGATCAAAACAAGGCCCATTACCTGCATGAGATCACGTGACCACCTGTCTTACAGATCAAAACAAGGCCCAGTACATGCA
>QKMX01343332.1:3337-15629 GCA_003401595.1 Venustaconcha ellipsiformis | reverse complement strand
GACTAATTCTGAGAAAAGTCCATCGCGTGTTAAAGTTTAAGCAGTCGAGGTGGATGGCGGATGATATTAACTTAAATACGAAACGTCGTGCTGTAGCCAAAAATAAATTTGAGGAAAAAAATTCAAGTTGATGAACAACTCAGTGTTTGGCAAGACAATGAAGAATATTCGAAAGCGAGTTTCGATCGAAATTGTAAAAGATATACATCACAGAAGTAAATTAATTAACGATGATGGTTTTGTCAGCATGAAAATATTTAATGAAAATATTGATGCTATACAACGACGAAAGACAAATTTAAAGTTAAATAAACCAATTTTCGCTGGTGCAGCTGTACTTGGTGTATCAAAGTGGCGAATGTACCACTTTCACTATAATTTTACCAAAAAGCAGTGGCCAGATTCGGAGTTGTTATTTACTGATACAAATTTGCTAGTTTCTAATATAAAATGTGAGGATGTCCATCAAGATATTTACAAGTGCCGTGACTTATTTCATTTATCAGATCATTCAGCGAGTAGTGGATTCCATGATGATATAAATAAAAAAAGTTATTGGTAAATTTAAAGTTTAATTTATGTTTGTGCCAGCGAAATAATTTGTTGGACTAATGAGTAAGATGTACGCTGTGATATTAGATGATAATAAATTGACAAAACTTGTTGATAATGAAATTTTCTGTTTTTGTTTCAACATTTGAGGTCTGTAAGGGCATTTAATCTGTTCCAGTTTGCATTCACCTCATCACAGCTTAGTAGTTTTCCAAATGACTGAAATTTCTTTATTATTAGGAGCCATCATCATAAAAAAAAATGTGAAATTGTGGCACAATTAAGGAATCAAGTTTAGATACGTAGTGACCCACACTAGTTAGTGAACAAGTTTACTTCGCAAGTGTGAAAAATAGTCTGCTGACATTTCTCTTCCTCTCAGTAAAATGTGTCCTGTGTATTTGGGCTCAAAAACTGGAGATAGGAAGTCCTGAAATGTGGCATTGTTGAGCACAGGAGTTGCAGGTAATCAAGTTTTCCATTCCCATCTAAAATTTGATGTCTGTTTCTGTTTGGTATTCAAGCTGTTCCAAGTTGCATTCATCCTGTGATATCTTGGTAGTTTTTCCAAACAAATGAACCATTTCTTTAATATTGAGAAATAAAGAGAAACGGCAATACAGTGTTGATAATTGTTTCAGTGACGGTAAAAAGTGAACAACATCCAGTACATGGGTAGGCAACTAATGGTTGTAAAGGGAGGATATTTTAGTAACATCTATTCAACTTTCTTCCTATGGTTCCGATTTTTATCGACTATGTTACATAGAGGGAATATATTATATTTTTTGTAATTTTTCTGCGATGAATGGATTTGAGTAACATATTTAATTCCTAATGGTAATGTGACTGGGTAATGTATTCAATTATTATTGTTAATATTGTTAAGCAATGAATTCAATTCCTGTTGTTAATGCTATTATGTGATGTATTCTATTCTTAATAGTAATGTTAGTGGACAATTTAAATAGTGAAGAAATTGTGTACCCTTTGCTGAAAGTAAGACTTTAACAACAGTCAATATTACCTTAGTTAAAATTTAGGAAGTTAAATTTCTCATAATAGGTGGTCTTTTCAGTCTTTCTGACATATCTTAATAATTCCTGCCATAGGTCTAATTTGTAATATATTTTTCAAAGTAAATATTGTTTGGGATATGTGACAACAGTTTTAATGTGGGCAGAATCATATGACAATAATATAAATTGTATTGGTTTTTTTATTTAACAAATATATCAAACTCATTTAATGTGTATAAGCTTATAGCCTGCATTGTTTCATAAATATGATTATGTATGGTGAAATACCTTTGCATTTATTTATTTATTTTAAAGATCACTGCAAAATAAATTTTGAATTTTTCTCTTGGTAGAGCTGTGAAAAAAATACATTTGATTCAAGACACAATCATCAAAAGACAAAATGTAAGACAGTTTTCAGTTTAGTTATTTTATTGAACAAAGTCATAAAAATCCATTGTAAACAACAAGCGATAACATACAACAGTCATAAAATGCATCAACAATTTCTTCCTATTTCATTATAGTTTTGGACAGTACAAATATCACAACAAATTCTTGGGAAAAATGCTGAATGTAACATAACATTTTGAACAACAGTAACGAATTCTGCAATGTTTACATAGTCTTTAACCTCTATGGATAATTTAGGATATAAAAAATGAATAGATAGATCACTATGACCTACATTTGTGAATGAAAAACAGTAGAATGTTGAGGACAGGCTAACATTAACCCAACACTAGACAAAATAAAAATTAATTGCTCATTCAGGACAAATTTTCATATCTTAGTAAACACTATACTAACAAAAAAGTACAAGTATTCATGAAATACAGACTACTAACAAACAACAAATCAACAAATCAACAGTGATGCAAGTGGCACTTGTTCTTTAAGGACATTGGTGTGTTTCTGGACATGATATGAACTAAGTTTAAACAATTGAGCAGTACTAAAATTTATAGCAATGATAGCAAGAACTGGTGTGTTGGTCTTCAAGATTATAATTATTTTCAATAATTTAACCCTTGCTACTAAAACTCAATGCTAGATACAACTTTAAGAGGCAGAAGACAATGTTCTTGGAATAGAATCATACTATTCTATTCCAAGAATAGAATAGTATGTTTGGGATATGTATGTTTGGGATATGAAATTGTTGTTTTTGTTTCATCACTCTCTGGATTCATAGCATAAATTTTGCAAAAACATTGCAACTAAACATAAATGAGACTATGAAATCCTACCGAAGCATTACCAAAAATATCTGAAAAAGATATGTAAAAAAGACTCAAAACAGCAGTTCAAATTTCTTAAATATATGAATTAAATTTGACTGTATATGTAGCTGATAAGAATAATGAAACAGGAATTTCAAATCCAGTTATGTGCAGAAATATGTGATAGAATAAGAGTTTCATCAATGAACTTTTGATCAGTGCAATGTTGGAATACATTCTGTACTTTTTCCATGCAATTAATTTAGGAAAAAGACAGAAAGTTCCTAATTTTAATACTGGACAGCATTGAAATTGCAGTTACTTCTTCTATTTAAATTAAAATTGCTACAATTATGGGTAGATAATCCAAGGCTTGTTTTGAAAATGGAGTTGTTCCAAAAAACCTCCAGTGTCCTTAAACCACATAGAAAGACAAAACAACTTCATTCATAAAACAAAGACATTGTCAGCAAAGTAACAAGTAAGAAATCTATACAAAGCCTTATTAAGACTTATGATTGTGTACAGGATAACAAACATACATAAAAAAGAAGGGTGTGATAATCAAAAATCACACAATTTTAAAGCACCATTCTTTCAAGTTAACTACAGACTTTAAAATTTAATTCAGAACAGTGTCATAATGTGTGATGAATTAAATGCAATAACAACTGTTTAAAAAAATGATTTCTAATGCCCTTGATGCTGTTGGCCATTTTTATAATTTAAATGTTGGAGGACAACATTTATACCTGTAAATCTTTTTGATCTCTGTAACAAAATATAAAAGGAAGTTTCTGATATATAATTTAATTGAACATTCCAGTGAACAACATTTACTTGTATAGTCTAAAAAATATACATTCAAAATTGAAGCCAACATATACTTGTACACTAAGAAATATATGCTCAAAATTGAAGCCAACATTTACTGGTATAGTCTAAAAAAATATATATTCAAAATTGCAGCCAACATTTACTGGTATAGTCTGAAACAAAAATATAATATATGATACACAACCATATGCAAATCATTCCACAATTTGGTAGATTAACAGCTGAGTTTACAAAGCAGTTGAATATTTGAAAAATTTAAATGTCCAGTAATTAAAAATTTAGATTATTATGAAGGTATGATTACCAGAAATTTACATAATATATAAAATGTTGGGCACATTCAAGGATTTTGACAAAAATCTCAACTTCTTTAAACAGAACATGTACTTTCTTTTATTTTAATTTATTGAACTATACCAGTTATACATTTTACCTCTAAAGCAGCATACAGTTAAACCTATCTCAAGTGGCCACCTAATAAAGTGAGAAAATGGCCTCATAAAATAAGGGTTGCTTAATAGAGGTTAATATCTACAATAATTGGATTCATGAGACTTGAAAAGACAAGTGCTTGCTTAACAAAATTGCCTTGAAAGCAAGTTTGACTGTATATTGTTAGCAAGAACACATTTTGTGAGCAATTGGCTCAAAGAACTTTTCACTTATCACTTAATTAGATTTACATAATTTAATGCAAGAAGAGAAATTCTAGTGATATTGTTGCATTTATTGTTTCAAAACCTGCATTAATACATGCACAGATTATTACAGGAGTTTACATTTCCAAATCTGAACTTCTCTGTTGAATGAAAATGAAAATTGTTGAAATTATTTCTGTACATGGTGAAATTTTTTTATCAATAAATAATTGCATATTTACAACTTTGATGAAGCATTTAATTTTGTGTTTTTTTTAATTTGATTTATTTATTTTTAAAATTCTTGCATGATTATTCAGATATTTCATTCTGCAACCATGCAAAATCAAACTGAAACATGTGCATCTTTAATTTTGATTTTGCTTCAATTTTTTGTATTAAATTCTTGAATGGTCATTAAATTATTTTAATCTGTAACCATGTAAAAACAAATTGTAAATAAGAGACTCAAGTGGGCCAGAGAATCCTATTCTGGTTGAGATCCACCTAAAAGCCAAATGCAAGGTGGTTGGCTAAAATGGTTAGCATGATATGATACTTTTTGACATTAACAGTCTTTTTTCCAAATTTTTTTATAGCAATAGAAGCCATGTTTAATTGCAGATCAGCCTAATTTACCTGGTATACAAACTTGAAAAGGCCTTAATGCATGTTGTTTTCTGTTTAACTTAGCCAACCATTATTGACAAATTCTTCAGAAGTAATTTGAAGGTTTTCAACTTGTGGTAACAGTGACTGTATTGAATAACGGATCAGAATGTTTTTCACCAACATGAACATCCTCTATGTCAAGACGCTTTCAGTCATTTGTTGTTGAATTCTATCGAGGAACTTTTAAGAAGTTCATTTAAATTTCATTTTTCTGATTACAGTAATAAAGCTAAATATCTCATGGCTCTTCAGAATTGTTTGTAAAAAGTTGAAATGTCATCTTGCTAAAATATATTTTGTCAAATCTGGTCAAATTCTGTTAATAAGAAGTTTATTTAAAGTTTTTATATTTTTAATAACAGCAGTCATATTTAAAACCAGATCAGCTTAATTTTAAAAAAATTAAAAGACCTTCAAGCCAGGATTATTTCTCATAAATTTCATCCAATTATGTTTAGCTGATTATGAGAAAAGGTTATAAGTTCTGTATAGTTAGTAATAGTACCCAGATCTAAAGTGGATTTGCTTCTTTTGTAAATATACATATGGGCTTTATGCCTGAATGCTTTCTATCAAATCTTGTCATATTTTGTTTTTTAGATTTTGGGAATAAGTATTTTAAATGTTTTATATGTTAAGTGATGGCATATTTAACAGCAGTTTGACATCATATGTATCAACATGAAAGGCCTTCATGTCTGGATGTTTTCTGTCAAATTTGGTCAGATTCTCTTTTGTGGTTTTAGAGAAAGTAATTTTTTCTTCAAGTCTTCTTGTTTGCTTTTTGTAACTGTGCCTATTCTTGAAAGTGAATCAGAATCATCAGTAAAGACTTGAAATGCCTTCATACCAGAATGATGTCTGTCTTATTTGTTCAAATTCTGTTAATCAGTTTTTTTTTTAAATTATTTGAAGGTTTTGGTACTGTTTAACAAGAAGTCAAAAATGGCAGAAGTAAGATGCATCATGGATGCAGGGCATTACCATAAACTCATCTGGCCTCATGGACAGGTGAGTTTTAAAATGTGAAACTGTCCTTTACAAAGTAATACAGAAGGCACAGCACAGTGATAGCAGCATAAAATGATTTGATTAAATTCCATTGGTTATAAAAAGAAGTACTGAAAACCATGAAATAGTGTTGCCACTGAAAATGGTTAATAAACCTGATACACCATGGATCTGAATCAACAGAATAAAACAAATATTATGCACTATTATTTCTCACAACCTTGTTTGGCTTAAAAGTTATACAAAAATGTAAATAATTTACAAAAATGTCCCAAGGGATGTAATGTAAAACTTTTTTTACCAGAATACAGAGATTTCTAAATCAAGCATCAAATTTAAAGTTGGATAATTCTTGTAACATGTAAACATGCAGTTCATGGCATTTATATATATGTTTCATATTCATATATAAATTGGTTTCATACTGTTCAAAGACAAAACTAATGTAGTTTGCTGAACATTAACAATAACAGTCATACTGTGATTTGCTTTCTTTTATAATTTTAAAATTGATTGGTATCTGACAACAAGCAACATCATTGGTATATTCAATTACATATGTAAAGCATCAAGTACAAAATCTATATTTTGTTTTTGCACAAATATTAACATGCAAAATAATTTAAGATTTCTATCTCTGGAAAACATTGTTCTCCAAAACCTCACAAAGCAATATTGTGCACATTTTATAATGAGACATTTTTGTTCCTTGCTATATGAGATCCTGAGATGAATGAGATTAAGCTCTAACAGCATTTAAACATGTGACCTTTCCTATTTCATTTCTTCACAAACCTTTCAAAGACCACATCATATTAATATCAATATCCTTTGTTTTAAATAGTGTTAACATTCAACAATACAGTTTTATAATGACCATTTCGCATTTCATGCAAAAGGTTTACTACACTGTAATAAAAACGGTAGCAAGTATCTAACAGAATTATTGATTTTGCATCTAAATAATAACCATCTGAAAATGTTAAGTAATTTGTTACAAAATGACTATAGTGAGATTTCAATCTGATTAAAATCAGATCTCCACTGTCATAGGTGTAGATCCAACAGCAACCGCTTAGGGGTCATGTTCTGGTGACCTATGTTGTTTTATCATAAGTGGTATTTCTATCGGCCATATCAGATGAAGTCTTATATCTTTGCATTTGGGAGACTAAGCAGTGTGGCTGAAGTGCATCAATGTGTTCCAAATGATTTGCTTCACTTTCAGATTTTTTAAAGCTGCACTTCAATCGACCGATTCAAAGGTCACTAGAACAAGACCTTTAAGTGGTTGCTGTCAGATCTTCATTTAGGACAGTGGAGGTCTGATTTTAATCAGATTGCTGTGATTTTTTTCCAAAATATACCTTTAGAAGTAATTGGTTAGAACTCTAAAATATCTACATCACAGAGTGATTACCAAATGGTTAGTAGTGTCATACACACACTGGCATACATCACAAGCATGTCAGTAGAATAGCGAATAATTTGGTACTTTTAATAAGAAGAATACATGTCATGGGCTTCCTTTTGGTAATACATTAGTGTAAAATAATTTGAACTTTATTTGAAAATCATTTATATACTGTATATACTGACTTGTATGCTGGGTTCAACTTCACAGACTCCAATCTACATTTGCATAATGTACCAGCAGTTTTGGGTCTATGTGGTTTGCTAGGAATAATCAGTAGAATACTACACATTTGCAGGCATATTATACACTGGAAGATCAGGGTCTATGTTGTATGCTATTGGACCCGACTTATAAGTGAGTATATCTGGTTTTCTTGTACTTTTAATTGTTTTAGCATGCTTGACAATGTCTTTTAATAAAACTATGATTTTAATATCTCAATCAATTAACATAATCATAGTACAGATGGGTAGTACTGCTAATCTAATTTAATCAAAAATGTATGCTGATGGTCCCTGATAACTTCCAACAAACCAAAAAAAATCAAAAACAGGTAACTCACTGGTTTCAATCGCTGGTTCTTTTATTTCTCCATGTTGTACAGAACATTAGGAGAGCACCAAAATCAAGGTGACTGTATTCTATTACAATCAGTTGCATAATGAAGACAAGTTCATTCTATGCAGAAATAAAATTGATAATAGTTGGATGGAAAATCAAAACATAACACTTCCTGCTTTACAACAGACATATAAAAGTACTTTACACATTTAAGGTAAAATAACAAACAGGTGTACCAAACTGATAATTTAGAGTCACGCTATAAATACCATTTAATCTAAATGAACAGTTAAAGAAATGAAACAGGAAGGTACATTCATATTAGTGTATTAGATTCTACTCTATCTTTCAAATTCATTTTCACCAAATGGAAATATTTTTTTAAAAATCATAGAGTCAGATTGCAAATGTTAAATTAAAATTGTATAATCTAAGGCACACATTATACAAAGGTTTAATTTGCACCATGCCCCCACCAATGAGCAATTAAACTTACCAAAGTTAACATTTGTACCACAGGGTAAAATCAGTCATTATTTATAAATCTTTTCAACCTGCATTAATATTAACATTTATAAAACTTTTTAAAACTTGTAGGTCGAATCCAATTGCAAACAACAAAGACCCTGATCTGCTGTAGCATAATGCATGTGTAAATCAGGGTCTATTTTGTCCATGCTAATAAACTGCACATACTCAGATATGCTTGTGCATTATGCAATGGCAGATCTAGGTCTGTGCAATTTGCAGTTGGACTTGTCTTAAAAGTGAGTACATACTGTGTAAGAAATGTTCTCTAAAGAACATATATTTTTAAAATAATAGTCATTGAAAATGTTCAAAAATTATCTGATTCAAGCAGTAAACATGACCTAGTTAGAAATGTATGACTTTGGATTTAATTCTGGCACTGGCCAGAATTGGCACCATCACAATGGTCCTCACCAAGGACCAATTAAATGCATTCTAGTTGCACTTTGACCTCAAAGCCCATCCAATGAAACTGACTGGTTATTATAGTGCAATAAATCTTTTCAGGTTGGTTTCATTAGAGTGTTACACTGCCTAAGGGTTAATAAGATTTATTAATGTAACTGAAGTTCTCTCTATAACTGAAATTACCCATCTCTATCCTAGAGCAAAACATCTAAAACAAGCTGTATGTACACATCTGTTATAAAATTTATCTCTGAGCAATATTAATTTGATCCAGCCCCAGGAATGGGTGATCTGCATACAATAGTTTGGTTGCAAAGGAAAGTGATGTCTTTAAATTATTTGTTTTGATGGACCAATAATTTACCCTCCTTCTTTGATGCCATATTCTAACTGTACAACATTCCTCTAACTTGAATAGCTAGACATTGATCAGCTATAACAGATCTGGGTCTACGCAATCTGTTCTTTATGCAATTCGTAGCAAACAGCATACACCCCTATCAGCCAATGTCATTCTGTGAGGGCAGATCTGGGTCTATGCCTTAAATAGCTGCATGCCTTTTACTTACAGGTAAGTACAAAAATAAATATTCTCCTGCTCTCATACTCAAGTTATATTTTGGCTCCAAAGAACCAGGCAGTAATGATGGATCACTATAGTCATTTCACTGCAGTCACACTGAAGTAACAGTTTGGCATACTTCCTCTGAATTGTCATCATAGGCCCATTGCCCATTATTTGCAAGAAGTGGGATATATGTACTGTAGGAACTATTTGGAATTTCTTCAGAGTGACGATTAGGATTTGCTTTAGATGGTGGTGAATTACTGCAATTTATGTTATCCTGATATGAGCTATACTTGTCCTTGTACATGGCTTGCGGAGTTCCGATGCTGTTACTTCTTTGACGTCCCCCAATCATTGCAGGGATGAAAGTTTTTATTGTGGATTTATATGTAGGTGGTTTGCCACTTGGTGTCCCACTGAGACGCTTTAATGCAGACAGTTTCTCTTGTGATGAACTACCATGTATTGAGCGACGATTGAGGAATGTTGTAAAGCTGTTGGAATGAGATTGGGTGACAGTATTTTGAACAGAATGAGTTGGCAGCTCTAAAGCTTCAGAGTCCTCTATAACTACACTAGTTGTTGGAGCATCTAGACATGGTTTAAGAAATTCAGGATTTTTCATCAACATGTCAATGATATCTTCCATGTCTGGTCGATCATTGGGCTCATAGGCAAGGCAGGAATATATGAAGCTAGCCCTGCAAGAAACAGTACACAAATTATCAATGGAGTCTCAGAAAGATTTATTGCAGCCAAACAATAAAAGTAAAACAGCTATTGAGCTTGTATGTATGATTTCAAAGAAAGGCAATAAATAATATAGTTAATGCAAACAAGAGACCCAAGTGTGCCAGATATTGCCCATTTGGGGAGCTGTCATGTGTCAGCTTGTGAATGCAATTTCAAGCATGCATTGTAACTGTGAAAGGCAAAGAAAAACTAACTGTACATAATTGCTATCTTGTCTATTAATGTTCACATCATTTATTTTCTTTCCAATACATGCAGGATTATTTTCTTGGCAAAGCAAGAACAAGTGATTTGTACAACCAACATTGTCCCCAAAATTTCTCCCAGTCTCTGAGGATATGGCCCAACTTAGAAACTGTTCATACTCCCACCAATAAAGTGGATACTTTAGCTTGGCAGTCAGTATGGACTCCTGGGTCTGTCCTCACAATCCTTGGGCCCTGCCAATGGAGGAATAACTTGGAAGCCACCGAGATCTGCACATGTTAAACAACCAGCACTGTTCCCTGGATTTCTTCCAGCCACTGGGAATTTTATCCTAATTCATAACTTATGATATTTTCATATGGTTTTTAGAAATTGCTTTTAATTTTTTTCTATCTTTAGTAACAGCAGCAATGTTTGATGACAGGATGGCATCATGTATATACAACTTTTAAAAGCACTTCATGCAAAAATACTTTTGGCAACGTTTGAGTTCTTTTAAAGGATTTTTCAATTTTGGTAATAACAGCCATATTTGCTGGCATTTTTGAATTACTTTATATAATTTTTAATCCCTTGTTATTAGAATGCTTCAGTCAGATTTGGTCAATTTCTGCTGAAACACTTTCAGGAAAATTACTGAAGTCTTGTCAATGTTTAGCAATGGCATCCAAGCATTCTATCAAATTATATATGAAACCATCAAAGTCAGAATGCTTTCTGTTAGCTTTGGTCAAACTCTGGGCAGTTTTTAAGAGCCAGTGAAAGGTTTACCTATCTTCAGTAACAGAGGACATATTTGACAGTGGATTGGCAACATTTGAACAAATTTGAAAGAACTTATGTTAGAATGTTCTCCATCAATATTTTTCAAATTCTGTCAAGCAGTTTTTGAGAAGTCATTTTAAGTGTTTTCTGTTTTTTTAGTAATGGTAGCCACAATTGATGCCAGATCTTGAACACTCTGCAAAACCATGTCAAATTGTGATGAGCAGTTTTAAAGAAGCTATTCAATTTTTTCCAATTTATAGCTTGTCACCCTGTCCCTATATTTGTCTGTCTCTATGCCTGTCACTCCCTCCATACTGTAATACTGTCTCTCTTGTACAAACTGCTTAACAGGCTGATATTGATTAATATTATTATGTATTCTTCACCAGTTTTACAATTAAATCTTAACAACACTGAAATATAAAATTTAAGTCAGTGGTGTCCGTAAGTTTGGTGAAATAACTTTCATCACGTTCCTTACTTTGTAGCTGACAAGTAACAGCATTTATCAATTCTACCTAGAAAGGTGACAAAATATGGTATAAATTTTATATGTATCAACATCATCACAATCTTGGCTGTATAGTACCATTACATTTTACGTATCTTAAAAAAGGCATAACATGTACTAAATCTCAGTAGATACTCACAGTTCATCTGACATGTACCGAGGCAGTGTGAGGCGACCTCGGCTCTTGACATATTCGAGCACCTGACTATTTGACAGCCCCTGATATGGAAAACTTCCAAATGTTACTATCTCATAAAGCAGCACTCCATAACTCCATACATCAGATTTATAAGTGAACAGCCCATCCCACAGGCTTTCTGGAGACATCCACCTTACAGGAAGCATGCCTGATAAAAGCAATGAAAAATGTTATACTCTTCTTATTAAATAGGGGATTAACTTGGCATGGTTTTAGTTTGGCTATGTTCATGATAAACCTAATTTAAAACAGCTGTGCAAAATTGAAATGCCATGAAAATGTTGAAAGACTAGATGCATGAAAAACTTGGACATGACTATATGCACTGTACAGTGTTCTATCAGTTTTGTAACATTATATATTTATATATAGATACTCACACACACACATACATGTGTGTGTGTGTGTGTGTGTGTG
>QKMX01343273.1:0-12758 GCA_003401595.1 Venustaconcha ellipsiformis | reverse complement strand
TTGCATAATTATTATACATTTGACAGCGGCATAGCTATTATGTAACAGAATTTGTCAGGTGGATAGGATGATGCTCTCTCATTATACCTCATCAAAAACAGAAACTGAATACACATATAACTGAAAGAGAGATCCAAAGTTTTAGATTAGAGAAAAAATGCCTTCACTTTGTTGAGCTACTGAGTTGAGGTAAAAGGATAAGGTAGTATGCAAACACCATTAAAGCTACCTTCATGACATCCTCCAAGAAACAGTAATTAAGATAGCATTTGGCCTTTGGCTCAAATTTTCTGGCTCATGGGCTTTAGATTCATAAAGGAGAGGTCCCTATCAGTAAGTGACTGATATTCTGTCTTAATTGTGGTGACAATTCACCACAAGTCAGAAATGTCTACAGAGCCCTTAAGGGGAAGGAAAACAAGCCCTTTCTTATATTTTTAGATGCTTTAAGATAGAAACAGANGGCCCTGACTGGGTATAAGAGTCTATGCTGATCATCTGTTTATTTGTGTCTGGGACTAGGAAAATAATACCCTTATATCTTTAGATGCTTTAAGATAGAAACAGAGGGCCCTGACTGGGTATAAGATTCTATCTTGATCATCTCTAGCATAGATTTGACAAAGGATTACTTAGTTTAAAACCATAGAGTTGTAATAATAGATAAGGCATGAATCACTGCATCTTCTCACAGATGCTTGAGTAAATAAAAACACAGCTTTGAGTGTGAGGTCCTGAAATGTGGCCTCACTCAAAGGTTTATAAGCAGTTTTGGTCTAAGACAATAAAACACAAGAAAGATTTCACCTGGACATAAGAGATGGTGGGACAGGTCTCTGTGGCTCAAAATGTTTAATATGTCTGCCAAGATGTGCTTCAGAACCAATTGTCTTACCCTGGCAGCAGCATTCAAGGTTCCCACTAGGGATAAAAGAAGGTAAGTTGATAAATATGTTTCTGCCTTCAGCACCTCTGAGAGTGCCAGAATTCAATCTATCTGATGCAGTGGAATCCAGACTAAGTTCTGGTTTGTTAGGAAGTTCATCCCCAAATAAAGAAAAAATTCCAACTTCTTAAGGTTGGGCAGATGACCCAGTTAAGTTAACACAGACCAACAGTGGAGCAGATCCTGATAAGAGAACTGAGCCTTTGTATAGTGGATCAGCAAATCTTTGAAATACTGAAGAACCTGTGTTCTAAATAAATGGAAATATACAGCTACAATTCCCATAGCATGGTTGAAAACCTGGAATTTAAAAACATCCCGGTTTAAGCAAAACCAGAAGTATTTGCAGCATGGAGAAAATATCAGAATGTGCAGATGGGCAACCTGAAGATTGATGGATACCACCTAATCTGACAGATAACGTGCATTCTGGATTTAGGAAGTCGTATCCTTTTTGAAAGGTTCCTCTAGAGATAATTGGTTTAAAGGAGAGAGATTGATTATAATGCAGAACTTCAACATTTTGGAACCAGGCAGATTTGTGAATAGAAAGCATGAGCCTGATTATTTATGACCCTCTCTACTACCCCTTTTTGTAAAGGGTTGTGCATCTTCTACCTCAATTTCACTAGAACGGACTGATGAAAGAACATGGGAGTCCTTAATAGAGAGTGTTGTTCCTTAAACTGGAGTCAGTAACCTAGCTTATGATAGAAAGGACTCAACCATTATCCTTGACCAAGGCCTCTGTAAAGAAGCCTAGATGAGCACCCACATGGATGATTGGGACAAGCATGCATGGCAGGAGAGGGTTTGGGTCCTAATGATGTAACCCCTACCCTTACTTCGATAGAAAAGGAAGGTGAGCTAGAGAATTTCATATTTGGAGTCTGTGGCATCTTCTTGAATGCCATGAACCTGACTGACAAGGAGGTTTAGTTTGAGGTTGTGTGTTGAAATAAGACTGCATATGTTTGAAAAACATGGCCAATGGGTCTTCAGGGCGATTTTCAATCTCACTTTTCCTGGTTGATTATGATGGGCTAAGAGTGGTTTAGAAGGATTGTCATGGGCCAAGAGTGGTTTAGAAGGAGGTCAATGCTGATAATTCAACAAGTCTTGGGAAGCAACTGTAGGGATGAATCCCTTCAAGAGGGTCTCAGCTTCAAATGGAGCAACCCTTAAAAGGTCTTTACTATGGTTAAGCAAGACCTTTGAAGAATCCAGAGCAATGTCACAACAGTTATGTCAGCATGCTAAATAATGAAGCTGGGAAGATGTCAACATGTGATAATATAGTGATGAGTAACCAGGCTTTCTGTTCAATGGATTCAATTGTTTTAATCAGAAGGTGTGCCCAGGCTCCTGCTAAAATCCCCACTTGGATGAACCAGTATACAATTGAGGCCATATTGGGGAATGTAAAATGTAAGTGGCAGTGAAGACTAGATGACTCAGATGTGAAGAATGGACTGACCAACCTCAACACTGATGAGTGACATTTTGGCCTGCTGCAAAAACAAGAAATTTCCTTGATCATGGAGGAATGAGGAAAAAGTAAAAGGTCTATGCAGGGATTTATTCCAAAATGGTGAGTATTTTCTTGGACTATGTTTTCAATGGTTTCAAAGACAAAAGTCTGGAAGGTAATAGGCAGTAGGCATCATTTACCAAAAGACCAAACTTCATCGTTATCATCTAATTGAGAAGACATGGATCTGGTAGATGGTGTCAATAGCCTGCTTCTACCTCAACTCTGAACTAAGGACTAGTTAGGCATAAGAGAGAGCATTGGTGCACTAATTCTGAGCTTTAAGAGGAGATGAGATGTCTGCCTGCCCTACATGATGTGACATCCCTGGGCTTCCAATTTCGTGTGAAGGTGATGGCAGTTCATTGCCCACATAAGTACTTCTACTATGTAAAGTATCCCACAGGATGATCTATACGATTTTGTCTTCTTGAATCAATACTCCACCAATCCCAGCATCACTTGCATCAGTAGACATTTCAAATGATGACTGACATTTGAGCTGAAAGAATTGGTACACTCTTAAGTATGATCTTTAACTTATCAAAAACCTCCTGACTTTTTTCAGACAATGAAAATTGTTTTTTTTACTTTGCAAATTGGTCAGAAGTTTAGCAATTATGGAAAAACTGAAGCAAAATTTCTGATAATATCTAGTCATACCCCAAATTGACATCACCTGTTCTTTACTGATAGGCATAGGAAATTCAGTGATACCTTACCCTTAACTTTTATAAGTCTAACTTGACCATGTCTCACAACATGTCCTAGAAATGCAACACAAATAAGGCAAAACCCACTTTTACTTAAACTAATTGTCAAATTTGCATCACTGGGTCTATCAAAGAATTTACAAATTGCCTCTAAGCAGTGCTGGATTTAGGACAAATGAGTCCCTGTGCTAGTTAAGTTATGAGGCCACTTATTTGGGCCCTGAAGGAGGTGGGCCCAGTAGGCCTGCACAGGTAGTCAGGTATTCAGGTATTCAGGCCCAGTAGGCCTGCACAGGTAGTCAGGCATATATGTACTCAGGACTAGTTTGAAAATCCATCATAAAATAATGTTTGCCAAGAAGATGGGCCACCTGGCCAACAGGAGCCCTGTGCTTAAGAACACCTCAGCACAATGGTAAATATTTATATAGCAATGTTATTTTTGTTTTCACCTTCCAGGAATATTGATGATATAAATTAAGTCACATACTTTCTTGACAACTGTGTAAGGACAGCAGCACTTAGCCGGAAGAGGATTTTGAGGTAAGGGCAAGAGAGCCAGTACTCTGTTACCAAGCTAAAAACTTCTTTCCTTTGTATTCTTGTCATACCTTTATTTCATTTTTGAATAAACAGAGTGCATATTAGATCTTACAACTTACAAGCCTTTGACAACTTGTATTTAAAAATTAGAACATAGCCAAGATTAATTTCTTTATCTTCATATGAAAAAAGTTTCTCTTGTAGCAACTTCAATGGTCCACAGACAATATGTCCCAATATTTGTTCAAAAAGACTAAATCCTAAAGATTCTTGAACTGATTTCCTAACAGCAAATAAACATAAATGAACACCTTCATCTCAATTGTTCCAGTAACAAAAACAATATGACAGAATAAAATTTGATCCTTGATCAGATTAGACAGATTTGGGAAGACCAAATAGCGTAAAAAACTTTATCAAAGCTTTTACCATGGTTTTAGTTTTAATATTGCTCAAAGGAACTGCCACAGTGAATCTTATGTATACAAACATTATGGTCAACAAGTATTGGTTGTCTGACTTGATATCAGGTAAGGGACTGACACAGTCCATCATTATTCTACTAAATGGCTTATCAACTGCAGTTACAGGTTGCCTTTCAGCTTTATGTATCTTCTATATTCTTCACTTTTAATTTTTGGACAATGAAAGTGATTCAGGATGTTGTGATAAAGAGTTTCATGGGCTAGACTAAGATCTTCCTGTATATATAACTTAGAAACAACAATCTGATTGCTTAATTGACACACCATATTCGCACAAGGGCCCAATTTTTAATAAAATAACAACCAAGCTTTATTTTCACTAATAGCTCTCTTAAACAAACAGGAGATCCCAAAATCCTGTTCCTGTTTGACAATGAATGATTGTCATTCATCACCCTCATTACAATAAAGAGAATGATTAGTAAAAAGAGGATCACTGTGACCAATACAAATACCAGGAGCAAACATTACCTCATAAAAATCTGGTCAAAAAATGCATCAGCAAAAGGAATAATTTCCTGATCCATATAATTCTTAAGAGCTCCCTTTGCCATAGTTCTCATAACTGCACAAGTTGAATATAAAACATGGATTTCTTTTTTAATAGGATTTACTTTCTGATCCAAATAAAGCTTCCAGTTATAAGTGGAATAACCACACCCTTTTCTTCTGCTAAATTATTGTCTAGTTATAAATGAATACCCTCCATGGGTAAAGATGACACTGTCCTGAGACTAAGTCTGATAACAAATTTACACACTGGAGAGGAACATTAACAAATCTGCATTCTACTCTCTAGATAAAAACAGTTTCATTACAATAAGTCTTCTCAGAGAAAGTCAAAATACCTGATAATAAAACAATTCTGATAAGCTTCTGTTTCCCTTAAATGTTTCATAGGGTAGAACTGGCAGAATGGCTAGTAAGTGACATAGAACCTTTCAACATGAATGGGTCATAATTCCCCATAATAAAATCAGACATGGGGCTTGTTTGACCCAACAAATGTATTTCTTTCCATATATGACTGTGACCCTGACCTCTTAGAAATAAGAACACTTGGAATACCTCTGTCTTGGTTCTGTTGCTTATTTTTCAATCTTTACCAATCAGAAATAATATGCCCTTTATTCTTGCAATAGGTGATTGTAGGAAGAGATAAGGATTTCTGATCAGTCTTTTCATAAACCTGATTCCTAAAAGTTGTGCCAGTTTGATATTTGGGTGTGCTTGTTTGGGACTGAAATGAGTTTTTACCAATACTGAGTGGAAGACTTATTGACAAATGAAACTTTGAAAGTCAAGGAATAATCTTCAGCTGTATAAGCAGCATTTTCTAATGTTTTGACCTTTTGCTCATTGAGGTAGGTCACATCACAATGGACACAATTCTTGAAATCTTCATCTAGTATGAGTTGTCTGAGGTTATTATGGTCTTGACCAACCTTCTTGCTTGCACCACCTATCAAATAATTGTTATTTTCAGTAATTTTTATTTAAATGTGAAAAATATTATCAACTTATTTTTCTTTAAAAGGGTGTACTAACCTAATATTTCTAGCAACACCAAACATTGAACTTGTGAGTAAAGCTGGGGGTGATTTCTGCTTGCCATCTCTCTTTTAATCTAAATTGAAATCCCCTTACTTCTTTTTCTCTTTCCGCATCTGTATTTCTCTCTCTTCATTTCTCTTTGCATTTGCCAAAGCCTTCTTTCTCTTTCTCTTTATTTCCTCTTTCTGCAACAGCAATTGTCTTTTGTCTTTCTCTATCGGCATTTTTCTCTCTTTCTGAAGATGAAGATTTCTCAACACGATTTCCTGTTGTGTTTTAATTCCAATTCTATTGCATTCATATCAGAGCCAGATAGAGACTTACTAAATCTAACACATAGCACTTGTATCAAAAATGTTCTTTTCCATCAAATACTGAACCAAACTATTTTTTATTTCTTGCTTTGTTAAAGAAGCCTTCACATCAGAAAGATCATACTGTCTGGCAAGCTCTTTTATGACTCTAACCATTCCAAGAAAGGATTTAAAATAAAGCTCTCCACTTTAGATGACAACAATAACAACCCAAAATATTTTGTACTGTCATCCTTATTTCCAACAGTGAGAAGAATAAGCTAGTCTCTTGTTGTTGCAGTTATTACTACACTAATAAATACTCCCCAAGTATCTTATATAAATAAAAATTGTACACAAACCTCATAAAGGGTAGAAAATAGGAGATATTTCATGTCCCTTAAAGAATTAAAAATTATAAAGGGATACAATAATTTACTAAAATGGGTTAATTACAGAATGGATAGCACATCACTGAGATGTTCTAGAAAGAAAAATTGTAGACAGAAGACCACTGTACATGGTACACATGGCTATATGGGAAGATTTTCTCAAAGAACCTGACTATTAATGTCCAAACAGCATGACATCTTTGAAAAAGATGACAGTTGTACACACTATCTAAGCTAGGTGCATTACTGGATTGCATCATTCTGACAGTTTCCACTCTGGAAGAATGTATTCACATCAAACGGACTGGTTTTTCAATACAAAAAGCATAAGCTATACAACAGATATGGGTAATGTATTGCTGTTATTAAAATCTAGTTTCATAAAGATATTTCACATGGTTCAGGATAATGGGAGTGTGTTGGATGGGTATATAGATGAGCATGACTTGTAATAAAATTCTAATAGACGAGTCAGACATAAGGCAGCTCTGCATGATACAAATACAAAACAGTTATATGAAGACATTTCAAGCCATTATTGAGATACTAGCTTAAAAGGAGTATGTCAGATAGAGGAATAGACCGAGTGAATTTACCACAAAAATTTTACATCTTTTTCATCTATTGCATTGTCGTACATGAATTTAGAAAGGTGGTGGTGTATTTTTTACATTCATTCAGAAAGGGGATTTATTTTATTTAAATTAATTCAGAAAGTGGCTGGTTTTTATTTACATAAATTCAGAAAGGGGCTTGGGATTTTTTTTTACATGAATTCTGAAGTCGGCTGGGCTTTTTTATCAAATTAGAATGGGACTGGCTTTCTTGATGCAAAATCAGAAAGGAGTATGGTTTTTTTTGTATGAATTCAGAAAGGGATTGTTATTTTTTTAAAATGAATTCAGAAAGAGGTTGGATTTTTTAACAATTCAGGAAAGGGCTACTTTTCTACATGAATTCAGAAAAGGAATTTTTTGGACACCAATTCAGAAAGAGCCTTTATTTCATACAAATTCAAAAAGGGGCTCGGAGGTTTTTCACATGAATTTAGAAAGGGGCTGGTTTTTTTACATGAATTCAGAACAGTGCTGTTTTTAAACACAAATTCAGAAAGAGGCTAAGTTTTTTAACCAAATTCAGAAAGAATTAAAGATGTTTAATGCTTATATTTTTATTAAAGAGCTCAATATAGGTAAAATAGGGTTGGAATGGGCTTTGGTGTTTAATGTTTATCAAGATATATATGGTTTGACTTTTGGTGATTAAAATTTGCTAAGATGTCTATGTCTTACCATGGGTAATCTCCAAATGCTAGAGCCGAAAAATTTAACAGTAAGCAAGCAAAAAATAAAAATTCAATAATGGATGGAAATGTGCATTTTAGTGGTTAGAATCAAGATCTAATGGACATGAAGAGACATTCTGCTTTCCAGCCTTGTTGATTTTAAAATCAACTATTATGGCATTGATGATATAATGCATGATGCAGAAACCCCTATCATATAAGCATGTTGAATTAAGCAACAAATATTAATGACTGACCCATGGAAAGCTACTGGTAAGCTTTTTTACATACCCACTTTGACACAACCCTGAACCCATTTGGACAGAGTTGAGATGGCAGTAATTTGAAAAGGCAGGCGTCTTAGAACACTTGGCCACTGAGGGTCTCCAGTTGAAGCAGGTTCAGTAACTTAGGTAACAAATTATGAATTATATATGCTGTTAAGGCCAGTATATTGGCTCCTTGCATGTTTGGAACATAAATAATATGTTTGCAAACTCAGGGTTTCTTTCATTAACATTTTATGCTTATGAAAATTATGTTGTTTAATATATCAAACCACCATCCAATTTGCAGTTACTGTGAAATAGTATTATCTACTAATAAATCCCATCCAAATATCTACTAATAAATCCCATCCAAATATTATTATTTACTAATAAATCTTATCCAAATATCTGCTAATAAATCCTATCCAAATATTATTATCTACTAATAAATCCCAGCCAAATATTATTATCTACTAATAAATCTTATCCAAATATTATTATCTGCTAATAAATCCTATCCAAATATTATTATCTACTAATAAATCCCAGCCAAATATTATTATCTACTAATAAATCTTATCCAATCAACACTTGCTTGATTAGTAAGCTTTACCACATTTGCAAATTTTATTTATTTGACCATTGATGACCATTGGCTTTCTTTCTTTTTTTATTTTCTATCTGTCCAAGAGTACAGTGAATTAACTATTATACACATGGTGCCAGTTTTTGTGGAATTCTGGTTCCTATGGTCACAAATTAAATTTAGCCCTAATCCATAATCTGAAAATTTAAGTACCAACAAAAATGACCTCTTTCACAAACAAAAACAAACATGATTTTGGTTCTCCATAAAAATTTTAAAAAATGAAAAAATGTGCATGGGGTTTGGGGGGTCCTCCCCAAATAGGGTCTCATAGGGCAAGGCTTCTGATTTGGATGCCAGAGGGCCAAAGGCATTGTACACTCATACAAAACTGGTTCTGGTGGACCTTATTATCATAAAAAATTGCATTCATTCCAAAAAAATTAATTTGCAAACATAACAAACTTTCTGCAATATTTGAAGAATTTCACAATGTTCATTGTCACATCAACTTGTTATCAAGTAATATGAGTGCTGAAGTTATAGCATGTGTATATCAGTGTTCACATAGTAATTCAGTCACAATAATTTGTTGATTCGTGCAGGAAATATTTTATTACGTTTTACCCTTTTCCGAAAAAGTTTGTAAAATAAAACAACCAAATACATCAACTGTATACATATAATCAAATAAATTCATTTGTCCCTTCCCCCAATTGACACAACCTGTTGATAGTGATATGCCAGTCATGCTCAATTTGCAGCCCTAACAAATATTTCTTTTGCTCTCATTTTCTCACCACTGATGTTTTAGCTCAGTGTTCAATCTTTTCTTTTTTTTTCTCAACAAAGTTTATTTTCCTTTCAACCACTTCCTTGGCCAAAATGTGTGCTTTTCATATTAAATTTCTCTGTATTCAGCTTCTTTTGTAGGTGATGGCTACTGCTTCTTACTCCAAATATCATGATTAGTGAAATTCATATCTTTCTTGCGAAGATTACAAAACGCTAGTCCTCTGGCATTTGGTATATATTTTTAATGAACTGACCAAGTACATTTCCAGCAACTTTCTGGTTGAGCTCTATACCCCTTGAGCTGACCATAGTATTGTTATACCCCTTGAGCTGACCAGAACAATTTTTTATATCCCATGAGCTGACCATAGCATTTTTATACCCCTTGAGTTGATCAAAGTATTGCTATACCCCTGGTACTGAGCAGAACAATTTATTATATCCCATGAGCTGACCCTAGCATTGTTAAATCTCTTGAGCTAACTATAGCATTGTGGACCCCTAGAGCTGACCATGGCATGTTATACAACTGGTATAAATTATAATTAATGTAAAAGAACATAATGTTTCTAATAAAGTAAGACTAAACTCACGTCATTTGATTCAGCTCCAAAACATTGTGCACAGTGACATTCAGAAAGTTTCCCCGTGTCAGCCACAGATTTCGAATGATGGGAGGAGAAGAGTCGGCAGTAGCGTAGACAAAATCATCTACATATGCTCTGATGGCATCATAAGCTCGTACCCAAATGTTGATCCTCTCTCCATCCTCCAAAATTTCAGAAATAAATGTCTCTTCAGCAAGTAGGTTGGCGGTCTCATAGAAGTCTTTCTGTCTGATCAAAGTCTGACCAAACATGATTACGTATCTCACGTGGAATGCAAGAATGGCTGAAATTACAAAAATTAATAGTCAGATAATCTATCATGAGTAATATTACATGATAACATCAGGTTTTTAAACTACTACAAAATTTAAACTATGTTATAATTTAGTGTGAATAATCAAAATAATTTTATAATTTTGTGTGAGTAATTGAATAAACTCATCTGACAACATCATGTAAAAATAGAAACTTGTGTATTATTTAAATGTCTTGTCAAACAAGGCTCCAATAATCTCAGTCTTATTTATAGAATCTGCACACAGACACAAATCTGAGTACTCTAAAACCGTTTTGTATCAAAGACCTGTACAGTTTTGAAATGACCAATCATTCATAATTAATTCTCGGATCAAACACTAAGATCAAGGTACAAAATCATACACGAAGTCAAAAATACAAAGTTAGTTAATCTGTGCAAAATAATGATTATTATACACAGATATACCCAAAATAAAGAAATTGCTATGTAACTTTTTTCTAATATCAAAATAATAATGGTTAAAAATTGTCATTAGAGTATGGGTGTACAACTATCCCCCAACTCACATGATTTCTACTTACACAAATTTGCATTAACAAGACTTCATATGAATTTTTTAATTTAATCAGTAGTGAAGATTAAAATATAATAAAATTATTTGCCTAAAACAAAAAAATTAAGATTCTTGTAGCTAAAATCAATGGTATTAAAAGTTAATTGAATTATGTATTTTTCAATGAAAATTAAAGCCTGTGAAACCAAATATTTGAGTTATAGTGCCAATAAAAAGTTAAGGTCCAAAGATGCAAAGGTAAAACTGTAAAATACTTTAGGATAATCAACCATTCCTAATAAAAAAACATGTGGTCCTAAAAGATAACAGATGAAGAGAAAGATACTTTAACTTAAGTTCTGTATTATAATAGGTTTACCTGGAAAATAAAGAGAAAATAAAGGAAGCACCAATCTAAAATTGATGTATAAAGACAATCTCGCATTAGGATGACAATGGGAAGTAAGAATTTGTTCAGATTTTACAACTATATGAGCAGGTCAGTCACAAGCAATATAATATGATGGTGAACTGGAGTTTGGCTTGCATAGTTGAGGTTGTAATCAGCTGCCATCTAGTCTAGATGGTCCTACGTTTAAGCCTTGGTCTAGACAAAGAATTTCTCTCCTGTACCAATTGCTGACAGTGGTGGAATTTGGCAATAAATAACTGTCCTATATCAAGACTTTGAATTGAAACCTAAATAGGTAATGGAGTCACAAAGCACATATACAAGTCAGGTGTCCCTGCTTGGATAGCTCAGTTGATTAGTGCTTCCAATTAGAGTTAAGAAGGTCCCATATTCTAGCTGTGAGATCTTGCACCATGACTGAGCTATCATCTAATAACTTCCTCATGATTATACTTATAATTAACCCTGACTAATGGGACTCCAACACCTGTGTTGTTTTCATAATCTAATCAAGCCAAACTTATATTCCAACAGCTATTACTTCTGCATTTTTCGCCAAAATTGAGTCAAATGAGCCAGCATGTAATTAATAATCAGTGCTGTTTTGTACATGTGAAAATCTGTAAAAGAAAATCTTTGATTTTATATTTGACAGTATGATTAGTTTGACAGACATATTTCACTGTAAAGCAGTGCATAATAAGTCATTGCAAAAGTATTTGGGGGAGTATTAAAATAATTTTAATTATGAAATACCATATTTCATATAATATTTCATACCCTCTGCATTTTTGTACAGTTGAGTAATTAAAATCAAAATTACTTGTTTGTACTACAATTGTTCATACATAAAAGTTGGTTTTTATAATGAAATATTAAATTTTTTCTCATCTAAATGAAATCGAAAATATAAAATTTGATGTGCTTTTCCAATCATGTTAAAATGACATGTATCACCTCCGTCATAGAGATCTAAATACAGAGGAAGTACTGACAATAATTACAGTACTTCATGTTAGCTCATTTGCAAATGTTTTTATAACAGTCTCAATTATTTTTATTGAGTTCATACATTTTTCACACTAAATATATAAATCAATACAAGTAAAATGACCGAGCAAAGTGGGGTCATTTGAAAGTGACCAGAATTTGAATATATCATTTTAAAACATTGATTCAAAACTAAATGATTATAAAAAACAAAGTTCTAACTGTCATTCGCAATTAAAAAGTTATGGAAACTAATGAACATGTATAAAATATTGCAGTATTTAAATTTGCAAAAAACTAAAATATCCTTTTTGTAAGTATTATCCAGAATAGTCATCAAATTAAAATTATGAACACTGAAAACACTCAAATAAAACTTGCACTTTAGAGATAAACGCTTAATTGACACAACAAATTATACTAACTTACAAAACAAATTATACTAATTGAAACGTCAAATTATACCACTGGCCTAACAGATGTTTGCCAACAACAATGAAGGTGAATTTCAGTGAATTTCAATGCACAAGTTTATTGGTATATT
>QKMX01343272.1:10295-20972 GCA_003401595.1 Venustaconcha ellipsiformis | reverse complement strand
TCTCTCTCTCTCTCTCTCTCTCTCTCTCTCTCTCGCTCACCTCTTCGTGTCATCAACCATAATTTGGCTGTTTGTGGTTTCTTCCTACTACGTGATATAGAGGTATGGAACAATGTTCCCCTTCAAATAAATATAATACGCCACCTAAATATTTGTCAGGTTTTTTTTCTTCTGTGATTTAACGTCAGGTATCGTCTTATAGTACAGAATTAAGCTATTATCAGTTCGCAGTCAGATACTGATACACAAGCAATATATTCTCATAAGATGTATGTCTTTCTCTAGCATATAGCAACATTTCTAACTGGCACCATGACATGAATAGACCGTTTTGATAACTATTACGTTTCACTGTGGGCTGTACATTACCAGTTGTTGTTCGAGACACACAGATTTTCTCGGGTAAGAGAATTCACAACTTAATTACGCAAATGATTAAGGACTTCACGTATTGTCTCGACCTCACATCTTGACTTATTTTGACTTCACGTCTTGTCTTGACTAAATAGCGATTAGTACTAATTAGCGATTCATTGACATAGACATAATAAAATCAAATTTAGCATTCATGCTGCATATAATTTAGGCAGATAAATTAATATTCACAATTCGTATCAGAGTAATGCATGCCTTTCCTACAATACATGATTTCTATTTCATCTGGGCAAGGTAATTCGGACACATTCATACCAGTTCATAAAAAATCATATAATACTTGAGTCATATAACATTCGAGACAAATGAATGCAAACCCTTTGCTTCCGAACTCACGGAAAATTTATGCATGAATGTAAAACGAACAAATGCAGCAAATAATAAGCCCGAGGGTCGCTGCCTTTTTCATTGAGTCTAATTTCTCTCTGTTTCCGGATCTTACAGATTCTTCCAGACACACATCCCTAGGGCGATTTCTTTAACGAAAACAAATTACCCATTAATTTCCTCGGAGTCCCTCAGACTTCCCTTTTGGCAGAAAATCTTGGACTGACTAATTTCGCGAAAGAGCTTACTTAAAACCTAAAGTTTCATCTGGGAACACACACCCACATTTGCCTTAGCCAATCTGTATTAATTTTCTCTAACCGTCAAAATTGTAACATTCCCATTAAAGTCAGAACAATTCTCTTAAAATCCGCTTTACTAATAACTATTCTGGAAAATATCATTTTATGACATCTATGTCAAATGGCCAAAGATTTCACGTGTATGATCATATTTTTCACTAACTTGTGTTTGCAATATAACGCGTGAGGATCACATGCATGATTATTTTCCACTTGCGTGTGCTTGTGTCATTAGAATATAGCTAGATTTATTAGTACTCTAGTTGTCCAATAATGATCTGATTGCGTTTTATGTATCTTGACTTGTCAAATTTGGTAAAATATTTCCATATCATTATTTTAGCGTACTATTAAATCTTTCAACGACCACGTCCTTACCTTGATTATACATCTAATATTTATGAATATTTTTACGTTTCAACCACCTAAAGTTTCTTAGGTTAGGTAGGCTAGCTTGCTGCATTGTAATCTCAAATGCACCTGTAATAGGTATTCCAGTAATTTTTATCGCAGCAGAGACAAGAAGACGAGGTTATCGTGATCGCGGGCGCATTTTTGAATATTTGTGAGCTCAGGTGACAATATATCGTTAACACCATTTCAGATGACCTTACGTAAAGGGTATTTTTTTCACAAGGTTATGAAGCTCTTGGGCCAGAAACAAGTCATCAGAAATTGATAATTGTCCAAAACAAGTTTGTAATTAGTTAGCTATTACCCTTAGCAAACTCTTGATCGAAACGTTTACCTAATCCCTCTGGTTTTAAATCTGCTCGTTAGTCTAACATAATTTTATCAACGTTTGCATCAACACGATTATCACGATAACAAATATCAAGTAATAACTTAGTAATACGGACCGTGTCTGGGTAGTTCTGGTCATTTTGAGCCCAATTAAGTATCAAGCGGATTATACAATCCTGTATATTTTTGTCCTGGCAATAACGCACCGTCTTGGCGGACGCCTAATTACCTTGTGTCTATCCAGAACGCCTCCAATCATAACAAGACACGCCTATGAGGATAATTTTGTAGTTTCAACGTAAAACTACGTTGTTTCTAAACAATTACGGACATTTGACGCGGACACCCGCTACCAACAACGTTAAGAACGTCTGGTTGTCGTCCTGTAATTCTAGATTTGTTTGGTTCACATACAGAGCACGCTGACATAGTTATGGTAGATTAATGATTTGTTTGTTTCATTGTGATTCTCAGGTTCTTTTTTTTTACATTTTAAGCACCAATAATTTATAGTTATACACTATATTTCGATAAAACAAGACTGTCGTTGTCGTTGTCAAAAGTCTGCTTGGTATCCAATTACAATACTTATCCAAGGCGGGCTTGCCAGCAACGTTCACTCTAAGGGAATGGTAGATGTGCGCGCTATGCGCGCTGCATTGTGCAAGCATTACGGTGACGTGAGCAACATTTTAAGATCATCATAAAACATCCGTACAAATTTCAACAAATAATGCACTATAATTATTACGAGTCAACACGTAACAGATAAATTAAATCAACAATTTGTATGATACCTTTATATAATTATCGTACTTAGTACTTACTCGGTATTATGTACTTTGAAAAGAAATTGAATAAGAACAAGCTACCCTATAATGTCTAAATAGTGTGCTCTCTTCTGTTTTCTTCTGTTTTTTTTTATCCTTCCAAAATTTGTATACCTGATCAAGATCCACGGTTTGTCCACTTGTTAGATAAAATTTAATTCGCATAATCATGACCAAATGGTCAACCTCAAGTCTGTTACGCAAGTTTGTTTTGACATTTTTCATCAAACTAAAACCACGTTCAGCATTAGCACTCGAAGCTTAGAATGTGCTACAAATATCCACAAATGTCGCCATGGTTGAAAACTTCTCTTCTATTAGCATGAAGAAAATAATATCCGCAAAAGTTTATAAACTTCCAGATTGGAGTTTTTCTTTTACAATACATTTTAGATCATTATATTTCGATTAAAGCGTTGCATGTGTCGTTTCTCCAGCTAGGCCTAGTAAATGTTCGTATTTCGTCGCTAATTTGCTTAGTTTTGCTTTTCCTTAATCAAAGTTTGTTTGATCCTGAATCACCATCTGGGATTCTTTCTTGTAAGTGCATGCAGACACACTCTATAGACCTTAGGTGTCTGTGTCTGAATCTTCATAACCAGTTGTTGACAACAGCATCTTCAAAGCGTCGCTCGAATGAACTTCATTTCCTTCAATATATTGTGATTTCAGTTTAGAAACTTTTCTTTGGCAAACTGTACAGCCTCTATAGTTGATATACAGTTTCTCTGAAAAATTGTACACAAATCAGCTAATTCAGCTAAAACTTCATTCAAGACAGTTAAAGCGATGTGAACCTGAGCGTTTTGGAGTTCTTTTAAACAAGAATTTGCAATCGGATCATTATCCTCCTCGACCTGCTATAAAAATATTCTATTAGAATTGTGTAGTTTTTCATCAAAGTTTTAGCAATAAAATGTCGAGATATCCGTCTCCCTCATGCAGTGGTCTAAAAGAGACAACATTTTCATCGAATACTTTAGCGAGCTCTTCGAATGCGGATTATTTTTACACTCTATCAGCAAAAAACAGTGTAGACGCTCCGGAGTAATGTTTTAATATTTGTCATAAGAGAAACTTTACCCCACGTGTCATCGATTCCTAGATCTTCTCTGTGTGCCACTAAAGTGCTGCTCAGTCAAATGAAATACTCGGCACGGATCAGTGCAGCCACGACATTTCTTCTTCCTAGCATAAGGGATGCCCCATCTGATGTAAACATGACCATCTTATGAAAATCAAGATTGTTCGTCATATAAAACTCCTTAATTGCAGAAAAAAATCGACCAATTGTCGCAGGCTGTCAGTTTTATCATGCCAGCAAAAAAAATGTTCGGTGACACTTCGTTGCCGCAGGACGATATTTAATGTATATGATTAGCATTTTGGTTACATGTCTGTGCTTTCGTCTAAAATAAGTGCATGAAATTCAGACTCTGGAATTTCCTGCATACATATCGCTTTGACAACCGAGTCGATATATTTAACAAGCTCAAGTGCATAATTTTTACTTCTCCAGTTATCATGAAGTTTCAAATATTTAGTCATGTGATCGTGAATATCCGTTACGGACAGCATCGAAGGAGGGCCAATAAAACAGAAACAATAAGAATCTTCACTTGCTCACAATTACTTCGTTGGCCATCATTCACTTCGACTTGCATCTGTCGATTATCCTTTGACTCAGTCAAGAAGTTGATTACAGCTCCATACTGGGTTCTTTTTAATTTCGCTATTGAATCCAAATGGATTTTCGGTATAATATGTCTCTTTAGATAAGCCAATTTCCTCACATCTTAAGTTTTTCCAATCGTAAAATCACCACTCGCTTTAGCCTCGGCGCATACTTTACAACAACATTGTAGTCCTCAGAAAAATGAAAAATATTTCCTAATTCCACAAGCTGCTAAATTTTCGAATCTGCCGTTTCGGTTTCAACAAGTTCCTTCAACCATGCTGATTTAAAAGTATTAATGGCCGCTTTTTTATGAATGGTGTCTGTGTCATCTATACTTTTTCATTTTGATATTATAAAAAGAAGATGTAAAAAATAAAATAAAAATCAATTGTTTAAATTAACATGCAACAATCATTCAATGCAAATATCCAATATGAATGAAATGAACTCTTACGAGTAGCCATTGGTTGCCAAATGCTTTCTCGATAAGGAGTATCAGAATGGCGCGTTTATATTCAAAGCGAAATATATTCGCATGAGTGAAACCGACACTACAACATACAACGCTTGTGGTTGGCTAGGCTAATTTGAACGACGTCCTTTGATTGGGTGCTATTAGCGGGATTTGATTGGCGAGCATTCCGCCAAAAATTCAATCCGTCTAGCGTTAATTAGGTCTTCTTACTGCAACAAGATTGATACATTTTGATAGATTTTAGCATTAATGTTGGGTCGGACTGAGTATTTGGCAATTTTGATCTGCTGCGCGGAGAACAATTCAGCTGTGCGGGGATATCTGAGTAGCTGCGCGGCCGCGCGCGTGCGCAGCTTAGATAAAACGTTGCTTGCCAACATGTCATTACTGAATATAATAAACGCAATAATATCCTCACGCGATACCGTCAATGTGTTGTATCTGAGGTTAATTATAAACGCAGCTTCGTTCACGACTACACATATATTTCGGTATGACGTAAAACGGAGTCAACCTCAACAAGTCAAAACATTCTACGTTATTTTGTTTCTTCACTATAACCACTCAATGAATATTCATATCGTTGTAATTGTTATAGTTCACTGCAGTTACATAGGAAAATATGAACGAGTCTTTCTCAGTTATACTGCATGACCATGGGAGTTAAGTATTACTAAGAAAATAAAAAACGCGCTCGACATTAGTTTTAAAATTAAAAATTTAGTCATATTATGAATGAACGCGCATTGCAACAACTTTTCCAGTTGCTCTGGAATGGATAAATTTTATTTTGCTTCTATCGCTTAAACTCAATGCTACTTGTTTTGATTTAGATGTTTTGTATTTATTGGGTCAATTCCATACTATATACTCATGATTGAAGCATCTGAATCAACTTTACGTGTGTTTATATTCTGTCATTGTCTGGAATCATTATGGGGGAAAATATGAATTCTTTTAAGTGAAATTAACAAAGAGACGCCGTGGAATACAAGATTCATTTCGTTTTGAATGCGGTAAGGAGAATGTGATTTCAGTTGGAAATGTAGTCGAAATTACAAATGCGCGGTGCGTATCAAGTTTTGGAACCCATGACACGGATCATGTAATTCAGGTTAGCAGAACTAAGAAAGTACATTTTTTGAGGAAATTCAAGATGCTAAAATGTAAGTATACTAAAACACGTGTCTAAGTCCTGTCACTTGCATGATCTTTCTTTGAGGGACCCAACTATGTACTTGAGCTGAATGGATTCTATCATTAGCCTAACACTGTATATAAAATGTTAAATGGAGAAACTTTAAAATAAATAACTGCTGTATGACAGTCCATTTAGCCAGCGGAAATAAGATTAATTGGCTCTGAGGCTCTAAGTTTTCTGCCAAAACGTTCAGTTTAATTTTTCTCGAAATTAGTGAGACATATTTTGCGATAACCCTAGGCCTCGATATGCTTTTCTATGGTGTTTGTAGACATTAAAGAGCATTGGTCATAGTCAGAACCATTCTCTTTGCGACAAGTGATGAACTATGTTGATGATCAGAATGGTATTTTCAATACGGCAATTATCACTTTTGTTGTTGACATTGTGAATATTACTTTCATTTTATTTGCTTCGTTGGAAGTTTCTTTTGTGGCTAAGCGAACTCATCCACATCGTTAACGTTATTAACTCTACTTCAAATTGACGAAAGAACTTGTTGAGCCCATCCACAAACAAAAAGCTTCAGCTACATGAGCGCACATTGTTTTCAATCAAAGTAGTTCCTAATACACGACACTATTTTATTCCACACGTGTCATGCATATGATCCCTGAGGTTTTTGAAAAAAAAAATATTGCACGATTCTGACAATTTAAAGTTAAATGGGAAACTGAGCATATAATAGTTTTTTATGTTTACAGAGCTGTTTTCATCATGGTTTAATATTAATACTACTTCGAGCAAAGTGAACAACTGTAAGTGTAATATTCAAAAGTTTATGGGGTAGTTTTGAAGTACATTCTTTTGTGTTCAGCGTAATATATCACCATTAAGACTGACGTATGGGATAGCTTCGAAATAACTAGGCAGCTCTTGATGGTTAACCTTTTCTAGTTGGAAGTATAAGTGAATTTTAATTTGAGTCTTTTCTGTAACGGTCAGCGTAAGGTTATGTAGCTGGAAATTACAAAGCTAAGGCAAAAGAAGTGCCAAACCTATAGAAAATCTGGACCTTCTGAAACACGTGACATTAAAGTATAATTTACAGAATAGTTATTAATAAAGGCGCTTTTGAGAGAAATATTTAACGCTTATGTTAAACGTTTGGTGATTTATGTATCAAACAGCGAAGTTTTAGGCAGTCCAAGTTTTTCTGCAGAAGTAAGAACTTCTTGACTGAGAGGGATAAACTGTCCAAGAGAAATGGGTCTAGAAATTTGAGAGACCACGAACCTGAGTAGAGACGGAGTGAATTCGCTGATGATAAGCGAGTGAGGGTTGTGAAAGCACCAGGTATTGTTTTAATCATATACAATATGCATTCATGTAAGTTTGCAATTATTTGTTGAATTTATTAGTTTCAAATTCATTCTTCACTTTTCCTTGAGTTCAGAAAATAATCTTACTTTCATCTATTTTGAATGTAATATAAATCATGTAGTGTAGAAATTGTATACATTTTTCTAATATACGTTGTGAGAATTAATTTGTTTTGAATGTCATAAGAATCATGTAGTGTAGAAATTGCAGGCATTACTCCAATACATATTATGAGAATTAATTCAATTGTCTTGAATTTTGCTGGAAACATGTATCCTAAAGATTTTGTGCATTTTTTTTCCTGCTGTTCATTATAGCAATCTAGTTTTGCATGTTTTACATCGGCTTATTATTATAGGTAAATAATGCACATAAGTATTACGAATGACAACTCTTGTAAAAATTTTATCAGTACCAATATTAGCTTTAGTAACAAGTTTATCACAACGTTTACATTTATATCTGCATCTCCAATACCAGTATCTTTACCCCAAAACATACATGTCGACGTACTTTTGAAATAATCATCTATAAAAAATATATAGGATTATCATTCTCGCCTATTACTTAGTTGTGTTCTGACCAAACTGGGCTGATTTATACAAGTTCCACCCATATTTGACTCGCGTTACTTGGGCATTAGCATTAACAAAATAGCCTGTCGCTTTCTGGTGGTAAAGGAAGTGTTTGAATATTAGATTTAGAAACGATTTATGCGGTAACAAGTAGACGTCTTCATCACAGATTTCATATATCCTGTGACTAATGCTATTTGCATTTATTTTCCTGTCGAAAAGATCGACGTCCTCGTATTTGGTCGTGGATTCATTGATGGGTACATTGTCAAATATCTTAACATAATACCCAATAAACGTGTTAAACGTTTATATACATGTATTTACATGACAAGTCGTTTTAGTCCGCTTTCCGTCTAGATCCTGTATAGTAACGTGTGTTACCTGTATGGAAATATATGTTCTAGTTCCTGCAATACATGTTCACCTTGATATGATAATGTTTTTGTGCGCATTTTTGTTACATTTTTTTGGTCATAGCGAGCTAAGATTGTATTGTTGGCACTATTGTTTTGATAACCTCGTTGCTTTAACATTTTATCATCACCTTTAATTTTGTCTACTGTATTAGATCAACTGTTATCCTGGCAGCACAATCGGCACTAGTAGTGAAACGCTTTCTGACATCAAACGTTACTGGGAACATTTTTCTAGTAATGTGGAATAGTGAAATAAATTTTGAAAGCAGCGTCGATAAGCAACCTTTACGATATTTATGCTTTCATATCGTCGTGGTCGCATTTGTATATATCAGTAATTACATTATTATGATAATCGTTACCAAACATCAACAGACGTCAAGTTGAAGCCATTATGTGACGCGTTCATTGTTTAAATCCACATCACGGTCGATCTTACCATTAATCGACATGAATATCTTCGGCATATGGTACATGCTGTTCACGTGATAGAATAAGAACGTATATGGTCTTATGATTATTTTCCTATCAAGTGATGAATTTGGCTGAACACTGTAAATAATATGACCTTGTGACCCCGCGGTGTCATAAGATCGTTTTGCAAAAGAGCAGTTCATAAGCTAATCATTAACGCCGCTTATATCAACATAAAAAAATTTTCGTGTACGCAATTCGAGCGAAACTATGCGAAAATCAAATCTCAAATTCCAATAATGTCCACTGACTATTAGGCGCGGTAAAGTCTACTCTCTAGCTACCAGATAACGCGATTCTCGTTTTAACGTTGAATAACTTGGCTCCATTATGATATTATCGCCAATATGTTCATTGTGCGTAATTAACCTAGCCATCTCTCCTGCGATATCCACAGAGTTATTCAGACCTGGTGTTAATGTCTTCTGATGATGGTGGTGTTGGCCCTTTCTTTGATATTTTTAGGAGGAAATGCCGGTCATAATTCTACTTTGTATTATTTGTAAATTTAGTTAATTTTTTTCTATCAAGTTTTCTGCAGTGAAAATATTCTTTATCTTCTTCATTGGAAAATACCTATTACCCTATCCACCTATTGCCTTACAGATACATCTATTTCTGGTTTGTCTAGTTATTTTCCATTATATAAAATTAGTAAATCAACCGAAGTTATATTTGGTTTTGAAACTACGTCAGTATATTTTATAATTATATATTTTTGAAAAAATAATTAAATTGTTTTGCTTCAACAAAATATAACCCAAGAATATATTCACTAGGATCATCTGGTGCATCTGGATCATCTGGTGTGTCTGGATCATCTGGTGCATCTGGATCATCTGGTACAGCTGGCTTTTCAATAATGGGATTAATATCACCTATTAATTCTCTTTATACCACCAAGTCATGACCAGCAATATTTAAAAACGCTATGAGTCGCTGTTTCAGTGCTTTTTGCTGGTTTTATAGTGTTGTATTCAAGCCTTTTTGCTTTTCTGTTATCTCACTATCAAGTTTATTTTGGTTTTTGAACCTGCGCAGATATACCGGTTGTAAAAAGTTTTAATAATTTTTAGATCTCAATTGAAATTCTTGTTCGCCAATCAGTTCTTGATGAAGAAGCTTCCATAGTATCATATGGGTTTCTACAAAATTGCGTTCTACTTCTAGCGATCAACTGGTGAAGATAATTAAGTGAATGACATATTACATATACTACACAGATAGAAACAATGTACTTTAATAAATGTAAACTGTTACCGCAGGTAGATAAAATGTATCCGAATCACATCGGTACATTTCTGGAACACATATATTTGTGTTTCTATTGTGCGGTTTTCTAATCCAGAAAATAAAATAGTGTTGTGCTTGATCTATCTGGTACTATTACAAGAATCTGGTCACATTTTTAAGAATACTATGTGAGACAAATAGCATTTCAATGTCTGTTGCGTGAAAGCGAAAAATATTCATTTATATAATCCATGTTGGCACGGTCTGTTTCGTCAACCAATTCCACACAGTTGCCATTACTGTGTCGCGTTTCCACCAGGATAATTTCATCAGGGGTCAGTATCATAAACGTTTTCTTGGAGCAACTTCGCTTCCTGACTTCTTTGCTTTTGACAGCGCGTTATCAAAATCTTCTAAAGTTCTATTTTTTATTCTGCGTTGTGATTATAATTTAAAGACATGTGGAGGATATTCAACAGCAAGTTGGTCTTTCCTTGGTCTGTAGGTCCTATGACCATGTACAGAATATTCAACAGCAAGTTGGTCTTTCCTTGGTTTATATGGTCCTATGACCATGTACAGAATATTCAACAAGAAGCTGGTCTTTCCTTGGTCTGTAGTTCCTATGACCATGTACAGAATATTCAAGAGCAAGTTGGTC